>JALIZH010000110.1:0-14187 GCA_030522465.1 Rhipicephalus appendiculatus
TATGTTGTCTCGTTATGATGAATATTGGAGGCGTATATATTCAATATCCCTGATTACGGAGCAAACAGTATGTTGAAATTTCTACCGCAGTTCACTTCTTTGAACCGATGCGCAGTGAAACACAGCTCGCCAGTGCAGGTATCGAAAGTATGTTCTCTCGTGATCATAAATAATAGAGGCACGTATATTTGATATTTTGTGATTACGGAGAAAGCAGTATTTTCTTCTGAAATTCAACCGCGGTTTATTTTTCAACAGCGAAGCTCTTTAGCACTTCGTTCCTTGAGAGTCGTTCCAGAAAAGTGTCATCCTGATAAACGGATATGTGCGACAGAAATTGTGTGCCAATCCCACTATTGGCTACTAGTCCACTAAAAATGAAGAAGGCAGCAGTTAGCAGTAAGTCTTTGATGTGGGCGAGTAGGATCATAGCAATAGGAAGGCACAGTGGACGAAGAACAGCGCTCGTCCGTGTTGCGTGTTCTTCGTCCATTGTCTTCGGGCTGTGCTTTCCTATTGCAACAGTTAGCCCTACAAATGGCTGCGAAGCGACGGCGGCGAGCCGAAGTCTCGGACTACGTACAACGATAGAATACTAGGAAACTGGGAAGTACTAGGAAACTGGCTGCAAGAAGAACCCGAAGCGGTGGAAGGCCTACGCCAACGACGACATTCCCGTAGATCTGTGAGAGGTGCGAGCGCTTGGTTTCAACGCGAGTTTATGTCTCTGGAGTTTGGACAACCGCGTCGTGCATGTGACTGTCTTTTGCTTAACTCGAACCTGCCTGCGCTGAGAATCAACGTAGAAACAGCCCAGCGTCACCTAGCTAGAACCTAGCAACGACCCAGAAAGAGCCTAGAAACAACGTACACCACCTAACGAAGGCCTAGGAACGACCTAGAAGCATCCAGATCACTCGTCACAATCGCACAGTTCTGCTGTTTCAAGCCTTGTGCGGCTTAGTGCAAGCGTCGTCAAGGTTTTTAAAATGATGTGCCATGTGGCAGCATTGCATTACGTTAATTTAGCCTGCACTGCACCTAACTACGTTTAGAAAATACCAAGCTGTTTTCACTTCTGGTATATAAGGTGAAATAGCACGTAATTTCAAAAAAATGCGTTTGTGCTTGTGTACAACTGATAATGGTATATTATAGACAGCAGCATAAAAGTATTTATCAGGTATTCACTAGGTATCTCTATAACAATATCTCTAGTGTCTTTGTCTTAATACCGGTATCGTCACGGCACGCCTAATGTGATAATTGGCTGTCTGTTACAAATCTACAAGAATCGAAATCATCTACGCTAGACATGCCTAGTGCTGCCTACACGTGAGCTTTGCACATCACTTATTCAGTATTGCATTATCCAGCACTCGACTTTCATACTGGATTCAAGACAACTTGGTGTTCGAAGACTCCTGATGATTTAGCGAAAGCTCAAACAGCGATGCATTTAGACGGTTTTGAAGCTTTTGAGCCTTACGCAATTGATCTTCCGTAGAGCTTTTACCGAAGCAGAGTCTAAACCTTGTTGTCGACTGACGAGATGTTAGTTACCCCCCACCTGCGGCCCAGTGAGTAAAGGAAGAAGTGGTAGTTACATAGACTCACATTTATATAGCTGAGAACGTACAGAAGAAGCACCCATATATTGCCTCAGCAGAGTGCATAGGACGTAAAAAATGGAAGCTTAACTTGGTTTCCAAATTTTCTTTTTATCAAACGTGTTTAGGGAGAGATTGGTGCTTAGGTGTGGCTGTGGCTATTCCTTATTTCCTACTTAATAATTTTCATCGACAAGTTGTCGATAATCGCAAAAGACTGCGAAATTGATTCATGAATGCACATGCGCAAACCTAATCGCAGTACGCGTGTACTAGCAAATTTACACAAACGAAATGCCACGCTTATCGTCCACTCTTCTTTCTTCATATTTACATTACAATTACTTCTAATAACATCCCCTATACTTTCCTTGGCATCAATCTCATGTTGGTTCTCATTAATATTGTGTTTACCAAAGCAAACGAGCCCCTTAAATTTCCACTTCTTTGCTTTACAGAAGAGTTCGTCAAAGGCATGACACAACAGTCAGTGGGCGCATTCCCGCTTCTTTAAGAAGCACAGCTATCATAATCGCAGAAACAAATGTTCATAGGTACGAAAATAAAAATAGACTAGAAACGCACGAAATATACTAGAATTTTTATTTATTAGGACATCCAGAACAACGAAGCCATCGGCCTTGGGCTCATATAAAAAGGCATTTCTTCTAAAGACAAGGTAAGAATTTCTACTGATGGAAATAGTTGAAGCGAGCGATAAAATAAAGAATCGAAGACTGAGTGCTCGAGATGGCCGAAAATAAGGGTCAGATAAAACTGAAAGTGCGCCAAAAGTGGTTTTTTTCGAAAGAATGCAAAACGCGCGTTTTGTTTGTGTGTGTGTGTGTGTGTGTGTGTTTTTTTTGCGACGTCCTAGCGGAAGGAATTCGGAAATTGAATGTTCGCTGGGTTGGAACTGCGGTCTCGACTCGAGCTCTGGCCGAGACTCGCTACAAGTCAGGGGCTTTTGTTCGCACACGTCAGAGAAGAAAAATGGCACCAGGAATCCCGCGCTCAGGATCTTGCCTCGGAATGGCTGTAAAGAAACCAACTCAAAAGGAGACAAACCCTAGCCGTTCGGTCGATACAAGTCATTCTTCTAGATGCTCACAAATTCTCCGACTGAGGCTTCTGCGTTGGCGCGAAGCCTCATCATTTTTGTGCGTAGCAGTTGGCATGCCAATGTTTACCGAACACCAGTGGAAGCTGTCACGTGCTATCTTGGCAGTCGATCTTGGCATTCGTCGCAATCGTCAGAAAAATTAGCTAGTGAAGAAGCATTTCCTCGAGTGGGCCGACAAGACCTCGAGGGAATTTCTCGTGGAAAATTGTCTTGTAGCGGCGATTTGACGCGTGACATCACAAATGAAAGTATTACACGAAGATCTTTTGGAGTCGACATCATACAACCCCTTCTAAGCGCTGCCGTACCATAAAGGGTAAATACAGAGGTGTGGGCGTCTTCGTTCCTTTTGTTTAGCCTAAAGGAATCGTTTGAATTAGTTCCCCTTTTAATACCGTGGTGGCTTTGTTAACAAAACAGAACGTCTTCTCACACGAAATAACACGAAAGTTGAACGTCTCCTCACAAAAGTAGTTGAATGTTTACTGTACATTGATATAAGAGAGCTTGTACAATGTCTGTTGGTGTTTGGAAGCTATTGCACTGTGCACTTTTACGCTTAGGTGGTACATCTATTTTAATTGCAAGCTGCTACTATAAGTATCCGGATAAGTTGAAGAAATCAATCCAAATTTGTATACGACTCTGTCTGTAGGAGTCTAAGCGTAACTGCCTGGCCTTTGTGTAAATTTCTGTGAGGAAGGGGGGTAGACTCTCCTGCCTAGGTAGAAGTGCTGTGTAATCTCACCGAATGAGGTCGGCTGATCTCTATTGTCCAACGCCGTGGGCGGGGAGGACCTCCGTGGGCGCGGAACTTCAGACCTCGCGGCTTGGAGTGGCCCAGATTGTTGAGGTTGGTGGGGCCCCCCTTCAAAATGGCCCATGCAAGCAGGGAACTACGCTAAGATGGAATTAGAAATGTCTTTTTCACCGCGAACACAGCGTGCTTCCTTGGAGATTGCGCCGATGGCGAAGGCACGGACGGCTGCCCGGGAGTTACGAAATACGTTTACACGCTTCTCGTCAAGAAGAGCGATGACGATAGCCACCTGCTCGGCAGCGTTCTAGCGGGAACATTCGATCGATGCGGCGCTGATGACCGAACCAGACGGAACTTTTAGGGGCGAAGCACTTTAAGCGCGAGGCTTGTCCGGTGTCCGTTGTCACGGCTACATTATATGGGGCCACACCCGGGTAACGTACGAAATGTGAAACAGAAAAATGGTTTAACAATAGACTAATATCAGTGATAAATGTGACAGAACAATACAAAACACCTACAAGCACCCTTTATACTAATCAGCGACTTCAACGTAGACATTATAGACCTGAGCACCTAGCTTTGTCGTCGACTCTTTATGTCACTTTTTGTCACTCAAGGTACATTACATGTGGCAACGCTGGGGTAACGTACGGTATAGTCGAAACGTATCTGAGATACAAAAAAAGGTTTAACAATAGACAAAAATTGAAGGACACTTTGTACATTCTAAAGTGTGTTCGGTGAAAGCGTGTGGCCGTTCCACTGACTATGCCATGCCTTTTTTTTCTTTTACACTCTCAGTGGGATAACACACAAAGCGAATGTGCGCGTGTTTTCTTTTTTTTATTTTTTTTACCGCGAGTCGCAGCGAGACGCGAGACTAATCTTCCTCCGTTCGCATGCGTTAGTATTTTCTCGCGCTTTGTGCATTGTTCAAACGCCATAGCGTTCCAGCGCTTAAATTGACGGGCCCTTTGTAAATTCGAAGGTGTATTCCGTGAACGCCTGTGTCCATTGAGACGGCGTCGGTCAGAATGATTGCAAACGCTGGGCACAGCGAAGCTACGCAAGCAAAGAGCGAGCGCTGTAGAGTCCGACGTGACCGGCGTCCGTTTGCGCATCCCGGCGGCCACGTGGCTCCGTGCCAGAGCTCGGATGGGCGGGACGGACATGGACGGACGGACGGACGGACAGACAGACAGACAGACAGACAGACAGACAGACAGAGAGACAGACAGACACACGGACGGATGGACAGCCGGACAGACGGACGGACAGACGGACGGACGGGCACCGGACCGACAGACGGACGGATGGACGGACACCGGACGGACGGACAGACGGACACCGGACGGACAGACGGACGGACACCGGACGGACAGACGGACGGACAGACGGACGGACGGACGGACGGACACCGGACGGACGGACAGACGGACGGACGGACACCGGACGGACGGACGGACGGACGGACAGACGGACGGACACCGGACGGACGGACACCGGACAGACGGACGGACGGACACCGGACGGACGGACAGACATACGGACGGACTGACGGACGGACGGACAGACGGACGGACACCGGACGGACACCGGACGGACAGACGGACGGACGGACGGACACCGGACGGATGGACGGAAGGATGGACACCGGACAGATGGACGGACACCGGACGGACACTAAACAGACGGACGGACGGACGGACGGACGGACATATGGACGGACGGACGGACGGACGGACTGGACGGAAGGACGGACGGACACCGGACGGACTGACACCGAAATGACAGACGGACACTAAACCGACGTACGGATGGACGGACGGACGGACGGACTGACGGATGGATGGACGGACGGACGGACACCGGACGGACGGACAGACGGACGGACAGACGGACGGATGGACGGACTGGACGGACGGGTGGACGGACGGACAGACAGACGGACGGACACCGGACAGACGGACGGACGGACGGACACCGGACGGACGGACAGACATACGGACGGACTGACGGACGGACGGACGGAAAGACGGACACCGGACGGACAGACGGACGGACGGACGGACGGACACCGGACGGACGGATGGACACCGGACAGATGGACGGACACCGGACGGACACTAAACAGACGGACGGACGGACATATGGACGGACGGACGGACTGACGGACGGAAGGACGGACGGACACCGGACGGATGGAAGGACAGACGGACGGACACCGGACGGACGGACACCGGACGGATCGACACTGGACAGAGGGACGGACAGACGGACGGACGGACACCGGACTGACAGACGGACACTAAACCGACGTACGGATGAACGGACGGACAGACGGTCGGACGGACACCGGACGGACACCGGACGGACTGACGGACAGACGGACGGACGTACATCGGGCGGACGGGCGGACACCGGACGGACGGACAGACGGACGGACGGACGAATGGACGGACTGACGGACGGGTGGACGGACGGACACCGGACAGACGGACGGACACCGGACGGACAGACGGACGGACACCGGACGGATGGACGGACGGATGGACACCGGGCAGATGGACGGACATACGGACGGACGGACGGACGGACGGACGGACAGACGGATGGATGGACGGACGGACGAACAGATGGACGGACGGACACCGGACGGACAGATGGACACCGGACGGACGGACGGACACTGGACGGACGGACACCGGACGCCGGACGGACACCGGACGGACGTGAGCATGAGACATTAAAGGCTTTCGCCTTAATATCAACCATAATTGTGTTAGAACCAATATAAAACACCTACAAGCACAAACCGGTTATACTAGTCGGCTACTTCAATGTAGACATTGTGGCCCTTAGGACCTAGATTTGTCGTCGACTCTTTATGTTACTCAATGTACATTATATGGGGCAATGCTCGCGTAACGTACGGTTACTCACCCGTACGATAGCCAGAGCTTCGCCCACTTGTCATGATTCACTTCGTGGAGATGCGTGGATTTTTTTTTGCCATGTGACCGTGTGCAGTTATTCGACGTCACTTCCGTGACAGAAATACATCATTGAGGTCTTGGTAGACCCCGAAATAAAACATTTCCGTTTAAAGAAACTTTGAGGGCGTTTGACCTTTACCTTGAAGAGTAGAGCACAATAGCGTAATCGGGCCCAGTGCGCATCGCCTTGCTAGCCTAGCTTCGTTTCTCGGTGGATGCCGCAAGGAAACAAACGTCTGTGGATGTAACATTGGCCGTTTCACGCTTCCTGTATTGCTGCCTACAAGTACCATTGCAAGGTGCCCACTACGCCTTAATTCTTCCTTTTGCGAATCAGAAAAGGAACCACTACGCGTCCGCAAGGCAACACGCAAATCTACACAGCTGCTCACTCTGTTGATGCTTTTGCGACTGATGATGATTAAATACGTCTCAGCGCTTTGTAATGGGAGGGACATGAAAAAAACCTACTTTTTGCGCAACTCACTTTTTTAACGCCTGGTGCGACTGTACGCTTCTGCCGCGCAATATTACGTGCGTTAAGGAGATTTCTCCGACTACAAGGCATTTCTATACTATTTATTGTTCTGAAGCAGTTTCAAGCAATGTTGTAGCTCTATGGTAGAACACCTGCTTGTCACACAGAAAGCCTGGTTTCTAATATCAGGCTAACCGAAGATTTTATTATCAATTTTAATTGCATCCTTCCTCGATTTCTCGCTCACGGACAACGGATAACACAGATTTTTCGCTCATAACCAATGACGCCGAAGCCGACACCGACGCCGATACCAGAATTTTTGCGAAGCGAGCTGTTCAATGTTTTCGCGTTAAAGACTTACGGGATTCATTATGCATTCGCCTTGGAAGAATAGAAGGCGAAAGCCATCTCCTTTTTTCTTTTTTTTTTGTCTCATTCGATATATCGGCGCTAGCCGAAGGAGCACGAAAAATATAGCAAGCACTACAAAATCTCAAATTACGTTGTGCATCTTCTGCTTTACTATCGCCATTCAAAGGGTGCCTTACATGCAAAAAAAAAGGCTCCGTAGTCCCCAAGTTCCGAATATATTACAATAATAAATTAAGGGGCTTTAAGTGCCGAAATCCGCAATATAATTCTGAGGCACGCCGTAGTCGAATGGTCCGGAAATTTCTACCACCTGGTGTTCTTTAGCGTGCACTGACATAGCACAGAACACGGGCGTCTACCATTCGGCATCTATCAAAATGCATAGTACATAGCTATACCAGCACAAACATAACAAGAAACGAAGAAGACACGGGAAGGAATCCTCAAATGTTATTGAAGTTAGTAATGCGACCGTCGCGGCCCGGATCGAACCAGAGACCTTCGGGTCAGCAGCCTAGTACAGAGACGCCTGTACAACCGAGATTGACCAGGTTTCAACTAGACGCATGAGTGAAGTACAGAGGCGGTATAATTTGCAAAATTCGGCCAAGTAACACTGTAGTTTAATGCCCTTCTTCTGTACTGCAACAACGTTTTTTCTACATACTCATCTGTTACCTTTAAGTTACAATGTGCACATTCGAGCTCTCAAACAGGCGTTCCATAGACCAACGGATAGGAAAGATAACAATTTATATGGGTTCCAGCTACTTTTTACAGGACAAATAACCAGCTTTAAGCAAGAAGAAATTTTCCACGGACGACGACACAGGATACGCGCGCGTTTATCGTAACAGTTGAAATTTTTTTGGCGCTTGGCGCCGGTTTATCAAAAGGAAGTTGTCACACGAAATTGTGTTTACGCTGTCATTTGTTATTGTGGCCGTATTGAAGCTGCTTTTCATTACAACAAAGGCAGTGTCGTATTATTTTTCTTATTTTTTTATCAGAATGTTTTGATGCGCAAGTCGGCCGATACAAAATGTGGAAAATCTTCCTAAGCTGATGCATTACTTATTTCGCTTCGATGAAAGAAATGATACAAATATCTCGCTGTCAATTCTTTAGCACTGCTATACCACGCCACGGTATTCTGTTGGTACGTTTTCTCAGCATGAATTTTTTCAGCATACCAGGCAGCATACCAGGCATTCTCAGCATATCCAGGCAATCGCAGCAAATTTTCTTTAAATTCTACGTTGTGGTGATTCGTGATAAGCAAAGCGCGAGAAGATGAAAAAGCTGATTTTACCATTAACTTTCTGAGCTTCATGTTTGCAGCGTTTTACCATGCTTCTCTTTAGGACTTCCCAAAATGAGTTTTATATAAAGCAGCAGAAAAGCTTTATATGTGCACAATGCTTCAATCGTTATTATAATAAAAAATAACTGTCGCAGCAAGAGTTACAAAAAACAAAAAAAAAATTACACAGAATCTTTGAACCGGGCAGGCAGAGCAAAAGGAAATGTGAATGGTATTTTATATTGAATACTTGCTGCTCCAGTTGAAGAGATTTAGGCGATGCAATGAATAATCTTTTAACTTTTCATACAAAGGGTTCGCAGAATGCAAACACCCCAAAATAGAAACACCACAAAGTAGAAATATAAAGGACAATGCGATGACTTTTTCCCAAATATCAGCAACCGCTTCGTTCTTAGCCTACCTGCGATTTCTTTTATCGAAGTCAGCATATCTATGTGCTGACGCCAAGCCTCTTCGGTTCTGCTGACGCAAGGAACAAATTCATTCTGCTCAATATTGATATTTAGACTGCACTCTCGCTTGACGTGGGCAGAATCCAAAATCGCGTATTATACTCCCACTCGTGCAGTCGACTTGTTTTGCAGTAAAGCTTTTGTTGAAGCGCCAAGACATTTTAATCAGTGGAATATGGGAAACACTCTAATACACGCAGCGCTTTGCAGCATTTGTGACAACAGCTTGCAGAGTGATATCAGAGTGAATTTAGTACAGCTTTAGTTAAGTGTTGTGAACAGCGCGCACAAATTAACAATATAAAAATGTGGTTCTAGAAATGCGCATTCAACAGCCCTTATCAGTCTGAATACACTAACTATAATGTTTCAGGGGCTTTGGGAAAGAAGACTTTGATCAAAATGAAAGTCGCACGAAGCTTCATGAAAGTCGCACTAAGCCTTAGAGAACTTAGCTGCTGCACACCCCTCCCCTTGATACCAATGTAATCGACGGGCCATCTCTCTAAAAACTTATGCTCCAGGGAGTCAGGAGGGCAGTGAGGATTAAACGCAAGCTTCCCTGGCGGAGAAGGGATCTTGGCGAGGACAATTAATCGCAGAAGTGGTATCGTGATGACAAACACATCGTACCCAGGAGTCCTCATTAAAGAGTGAAAAGAAGGCAGCATGTACAGCACTACTGCACAAAGAAAGGAGGCACTGTGATGCTCAGGCGGAAGCCCCGTACCCGTGGGGATTTGGCGACACACACCGCCGCCTTAGGCAAGATGAGCCTACTAGAGCGGCCGCGTCAACTCAGTAGAACGATCGTGATGACCACATCCTTGAGAATAATGCCCTCCACCCCTGTCATGCCCATGAGTTCTTGTGCACATCCTGCCATTTCATTTGCCCTTGTTAAGATGACGGGGACGATGAAAACGTGTAATGTTGTCCTGGCTTCTTCGAGTTGCATCAAAAAGTTTGTAGGCATAGTGAAACGCTCTTCCTATGCGACCGACACGCTATAAAAAAAAATCTAGGTTGGACTTCACAATGCGAGAAACCTTTTTTAATTTTTTTTTTGCTTTTTCAGGTTTCACTACGATAAGCTGAACTTTTTTACCGAATTTAATTATTCGTAATAAGAACAAAAAGGGAAATGTGGGCTAGTTGGATATGGTTCATTTTCAATCAGCTTACACCGCAAGAAAAGACGAGGACGTAAACCGGCGCTCGTGTTGTCACATCCGTGGTCTGCGTCCTCGTCTTTTCTCGCGCTGTAAGCTGATCGAAAATATTCGTAATAAGCCCAGCGTTCAACGCGATCTTTGTTTGTTGCTTTTATCTTTGCACGTGCTTTTTCGAAGTTTGTGAGTGCGTGTAGAAGGTGTTCTGAGTATTCAGCGCTACTCAGAGTAAGAGGAAACAAGGGTAGAAGGTGGTACAAGGTAGCGCAGCGCTCACGCACTCTTCTTGCCCTTCCTTGTATCCCAACCTGTGTTTCGTTTTTCTCTGATTTGCGCTAAACTCCCAGCTCTTCATTGAATAGCAACTCACCCAAACGGCTATACTCGTGTGAACTTTCCAGAGAACTTGATTTCCTTGTTGTTCGCGAGTGAACTTTAGCCACCCCATATGCATTCGCGATAAAGAAATTTTGGCGTAAGTATTCTACTAGATATCCGAATGAATATTCACGGATTCATTAACTGGACATTCAGTTCCCTGAAGGAACTGCTACAGAAACTGCACAGAAATAATTTAGTTCGCATTGCGTAAAACTAAAATTTTATTAGAAACACAATTATGGCCGTCGTCTAGGTTGGGTCCCCCCCTCCTGTAAAATAGAGAGGAGGATCTTTGTGTCAATTGAATAAAGTTTGTTCCTCATCATCATTATAAACACGCTGAACAAACAAAATATAGCATGATGCAATCCAGCATAAACAAATTGATGCTACAGGAGCTCAGTAAAAAAATTTAAAAATGATTCCCGGTGGTGTGTAAATTTGATCTTGTAGCAGTAACATGCTTAAATTGCCGATATAATTTTTTTGTCTCCACTGTGAGCGCCCGCATGTGCCGCAGCATAGCGGCCCAGCTGATCACTAGCGCCACCTCAAGCGCCGTTACGCGAACACAACGCCAGACTTAAGCAAGGGCCGGGACACTCTATTTCTCTCTCGCTGCCGCGCACGGCATGAACGGTCACGTTTCACCCCGTTCCACGGTGTTCCAGTGAACACACTATTGTTCTGTTCCTGACGCCTCAGCCTTCACGCCCAGCCCTCACATCACATGACGCCCTCTTCTAAGCAGGGATCGTCCCCATAATAAAGGCAATATGCCAGAACATCTTGTAAAGCACCAAGTTAGTGTCGGCTCGCATCGTTTCCTGGAAAGCTTAACTTGGTAAAGCTTAACCCAACGGTGAACACCCCGCAATGAGTATATTCTATCAAACAACGAAGGCAGCTGCGAAAGATTGGTTTTCTAAGAAAATATTGACAGTGTATGCTAACAGCGTAATTATTTCTGACCATCGAAAACACGGGCACCTTGAGGCATTCAGTCCGCGATATCTCATTCGCTATCTTGGCATATATTACTATAAATATTGACTTAAGGAAAATTTAAACAAAAAAAAGAGGCAGCTGCTATGGGTCTATACACACGGAGATGGCGGTACATATTGTATGTTCAAGTTTTGACGATGTTATTGACTGAGGCTGCGTCAGAAAATTGCACACTGTGCTTTAACACAGTTTTAGAAGGGTGCCTTCGTTTTGAAAATGTTAATTTTTGAAGAATTAAAGCGAAACAAATCCTCGCCTCAACCAGGCCCTGAGATGAGATCGTTGGAAAAATTATTCGCGCGTAAAGGCGGAATAACATCTTGAAAGATTCGATTGGCTATAAAGTAGCAATACCACAGGTTCACTGCATTTAGTACGAGATTTCTACATTGCATCGTGGAATTAGGTATGATATTACAAATGATTCTTAAACATACATCACAAGTATGCTGACGCGAACCAAACACAAGGGACAGCAAAGAGCACGCAGTCCTAAGATGCCTGTGTTTACCTTTTTGTTTGTGGAGCTTGTGTTCAAAATAGTTTAACTAAGTGAACCTAATAGTTAATCTCATAAGATAAGAGTGTCTGAGCTGTTCTTCCTATTCATCGCAAATCTATTACGTTTTTTTTCTAAACCGAATTGAGTTGAATGATCTGGAGTACAAACGGAATATTTCTGCGATTACGATAGTTCCTAAGTGTTAATAAGCGACAAGGACAGCCTCCGTCAGTAAAAAAAAGTGCAGATGTTGAAGTGAATAAATAAAACTTTCCCCTATTTTGCCACTGAAAGGACTAAAAATGAAAATAGTTAAGGCTCGTTGGATCGCACCAGTTACGAGAGAAAGCCTTACACAAAAATAGAGAAATTTTCGGGTTTCACGAGCCAACACCACGATCTGTTGATGAAGGGACTTAAACGTCTAAATTAAAAAAACATAGATGCCTGGTAAAAGATTGCACTTATAAGCAGGTGGAAATCACCTTCGGTAGAAGTACAAGCACGAAAAAGTTGTATCAGGCATAGCGCAGAAGAAAATATATAAAAGAGCAATTTAACTACCAGGTCGTAAGATATGTGATTCTTGTCCCATGCTTGAGCTCAGGTAGATCTGTGCTAACGCGAAACATATAATCAACCTCCAAGCATTGACCCACCAGCTAAGATGGTTAACGGAAAATTAGACTTCCGGTTCAGAAAATTATTTAAATATTGAACAATATTCGAGTACAGTTTATTTAAGTTCAGTATGGAGTATCTGTGTGGCTCAAATGCATGCACATCACTGATAAATCTGGACTCACTATCGCGTGCAGAAGTGTTTAACAAAATTACGTGATCAGTAATGGACGCAGTGTTTTTTTTATCGCCACATGACGCAGTCGCATTGTTGAGAATACGGCACAAAGGTAGGAGTTCTTCAAATGACATGTTTATCGAAATATCCTGCAGAATGGTTTAACATGACTTCATATTTATATGTATAGTGTGTCTAATTTAGTTATGTATACTTGAGAAACCGTCTCTTATAGAATGACCAGTTTTACTGGGCCTTGCCTGTCGTTAACAGCAGTGTGCGAGGTCGCACATATCTTCTAGGACTATAATACTCCCACTACTACGACTACTACTACTACTACTACTACTACTACTACTACTACTACTGATACCACTAATACTTCACTACTAATGATTTTACTAGTATTGTTACTAATATCACTACTACTAGTAGTGATGCTACATTTACCACAGCTACTACTACTACTATGGCTGTTACTGCTAATACTGCTACTACAACTATTACTTCTACAACTTCCACGGCTACTATAAAGACTTCACACAAAACTGCCACCGTCAGAAGTCATCAACTTATGTGACATCTAGGTAATACTCCTCTATACGAAGCAAGCCACGTCTCTATACGTCGCTATACCTCTACACTAAGTTCCGTTGACAACGACCACATCGCTGATTGCGGCTCCCCCTCATGGGCTTGTCACAAGCCAACATTACTCAACCTCGAAGCATACTAATTTCCATGTACTCCGCCGTGTGCCTGCAAAGGATACCGCCACAGGCGAAAATAGACGCTTGATTTTTTTCCCTCTTCACAGGCCATCGACATGATAGGGTGTCTCCTAACGAACCACGACCACCAGTAGCAAGGCTTCGTTGACGTAGACAGCATCTACACATAAAACTTAGTAGCAGAGAAATGCAGACCTACGGAGTACATTTTTTTTTAATTTGCTCACCAACTCAATCGAATTCGGGCGCAAGTGTTTTTGAGACCTCTATTTCAGCCCCTACGCGATAAGACATGACTTTCAGAAAAGTGGGTGGCCACTGATGGCACGGCTCATTACGCGCCCTCAGGCCTTCATTAGGTTTCTATTAAGAGCACACCTGTACTTTCAGTCTCGCCTATAGACCTGTTTTTCCTGGTTAATATTTTTACGGTGCCGCTGCGACAGTCAAGCGTAGCTCATTTTTGGTTA
>JALIZH010000111.1:0-20703 GCA_030522465.1 Rhipicephalus appendiculatus
GCGAATACACATAAACGCATACACAAGAAGAAGGCGGTACACACAGACGAATGCTGGACTTTCAACTGTGCTTTATTTGAAATCACATGCCGCACAAGACCTCTCACACATCCGCATTCTGTTACTTCCCACGACACGTGACACTTGGAACTTATTTTCCTGCTAGGTAGGCACACTCTTTTGACGTCGGAGACAAGGACGTATCGCTGAAACAGTTATCTTTATGATGTACAATTTGAAATGCTTCTAAAATCTCCCGCTCATATCTAGTCTTTCCCCTACCTAAAGTGGTCGTGCGATCGAGCATCGGCTCACAAGATTTGCATTTCATGTAACTGCGGTAATGAACAGCCAAATTGCTTCCCAGGTTCCTGCTCAAAGATGTATTGTGTTCTTGCAACCGCTTGTTTACACACCTTCCCGTCTGCCCAATATAAACTTTGCCACACACCAGTGGAACGCAGTGAATAACACCACTCTTGCACTCAACAAAGGGTTTCATGTGCTTAACCTGACAGGCCTCTTTTCATTTCACTAGGATAGGTAACAACCATGCTTAGTGTTACGTTCAAAGATGGCAACAATAAAGTGCGAGCTTTGTGTCAGCAAGAAAAGAACAATGTGAAGACTTAAAAGATTTTAAAATCAAGATGCATCAGTGTACACAAACAGCGTAAGACGCATGTGTTCTAGTAAAAATTTACGTTCTCTTTTCAGGTTTAGTGCCTGCTGCAGACGATTAAAACTATTTTTCCGCTGGCGATTCGCAAAAACACTAGTTCAGCCACGTTTCAGCTCCTTTCCTACCCGGGAAAGTTGCGCCGTATACGGCGAAATTTTACTCATCGTCTGGCCACTATGGGAAATGTTTATACACAACGGTTTGCTTTCGGTCTGCAAAATTAGCCAGTCTCATCTCTATTTCAATGGCGAACTCAAAAATGATTCGACAGGTTACGCGCAAGCAAACGGGAATACGACAACACTGCGCTTACTGGTTTCCGTGAATAGCAAGTGAGCGCAAGTACGTGAAACTGCGCGAGCAAGGTTAGTGCCATTTTGACTCTTTACTGAAAACGTGTTTCCGTTGCCTCTGAGCTAATCATGTTCACCTTATCTTGGTGCAATTTCCCAGAGGGTACATTGCGCGAGCTAGAATAATCGGTGGCGCGGAAGAAGGACCACAGACTCTGAAACTCTGCGAAAAACCAGTTGTTGCTACCTACGGGAGACACTGGAAACGTAGTCAAGCAAAAGCATCGCATGAAGGTGCCTACAGCAATGTGCAGCAATCGCAAGTGTGCACCTCTGTTGCCAAGTGGGTGACGCTCATTTTTCAATGCTAAGTTCCACATAACAAATATCTGGGCATCACTCATGCACCGTAGGATGTCTTACGTGCGTGCGGCCGCCCCCGAACGATAATCAGCTGTTGTGGAACAGGGTACGCAAAGCTTTGCGGCAGCGTTTGTCCCCGTTGTGCACGCGTCACGCGCTAACCTGTTGGGCATGCACGTTATATTTCGAAAATAGCATATATACACCACGACCTCCTCGTGTGATATACACCAGTAACGCTAACGCAACGAACCCCATTTTACCTGCCTAACGTGCTGTTTGCGTCCCTGACGATGCGCGCGTGTATTTGTAAAATAAACGTTGGGTATTTACCTGCGCTCATTGCGGGCGCGCACATTTTTTATAGCTATTCAAGCGAAGCTTGTACTGACTGACCTGTGACAACTCAGAGTGCTTTTTATTTTTATTTTACCTCAATTGGCTTGTTGCACAGACCGGAGGTGGGGTGGGGGGGGGGATGATTAATGGACAAGAAGCTATGTCAGGGCTTCAAGAATGCGTTCGCGCACTTCCGCTTCAGACAAGCTCTGGCATGTGGTGGTTGCAGTAACCATGCTGCAGAGGCAGCTTGGCTGACAAATAGTAGGCAAATCCAAACAGTGCATTCATAATCATGAAATCTTCCTCAGAATCATGACATCAGCCAATGTGAAATTAAATGGTAAATTCCCTGGTGCATGGAGTGCAATAATATTCAGCCTACAGGATTAAAAGAAGCCTTCACTTCTGATCAGCAGCATTTCCTGTGTTTAAAAAGTGTTTCCAACACCCTTTTTAAGGGGCTTGTCCTATCTGATAAAGCTGGGCTTCATCAGGCACCGGCAGTACAGACGTGAAGTGTGTGGCCTCATGGGTGCTTGTGCCTCCTGATGTGTCCTTGTTTGTGCTGGTGCCTTCCATTAATTTGATTTCACCGTCTGGCTCCTCCTGCTGTGTGCTGGTACTTCCTACAGCTCGGGTGCAACCATTGGGCTCCTCCTGCTGGAAGGGTTCAAAAAATTGCCTGGGGGGGACACTTCTCGCCCAGCGCCAGCTGTCCCAGTTGGTACCGGTCGTCAGTACTCAGTGCAGGAGCATTAGGAAAGAGTCCTTCATATTTCTTCTGTACTAGAGCCTGGTGCTTGCAAAAGGCACCTTGCTTCCCAAAGGAACGCGTACATATTCCAGTGTCCGCAACAACTTCATAACTGATGCCGGGGTGGGTGGCACTGGGCACAACGTATTGTCCACTGCCTACCACTTGGATGGCCTCGGCTGCACTGTCTGGCATCCTCGACAACACCCGCTTGTACATCAATTGATGAGTTGTAACAAGGCTGTAGGCATGGCGAAGGATACGGCTCTCAAAGTATTTCTCCCACACCAGAGCCATCGAGTCCACCAATGCCACTGCATTTAACACCTCAACTCTGTTGAGGATGATGTCTATGAAGCCGTGACATCAGGTCACCTAGGCATTTTTCCATTATCCGTCTCATTTTTGTAAATGAACATCACTTTCCCTGATGCTTCAGTTTCATAACTGGAAGCACCATCTATGCAAATTTTCCATGCATTCTGTTCACTATCCAGAAGAGCTGTTCTGATGATATTCATACTTTCAGAACAACGTAGGGCTTTGTTGCGTGGTAAAGTGCCTGCTGTTGTGCTTTATTGAGAGATTCGTAAAGGTGCTGGTTCATGGATGGTTAATAAAGTACAAAGCTTAACAATTGGCCCTTTGTGCCCAAAATCTAGTTTGTGTTCCATGAAATTTGCGGTAAAGGGAGGCTTTGTGTTTAACTTTGGCAAGTTCTCAAATAGAAACTGTTGCTGCAGTCAAGAAACAGTACCGAGACACTGGGGACCTTATGCTTTCTCTCTAGTGGTCATGGTGCTCAACTGCCGACTCGAAGACCGCGAGATCTAATCCCGGCCTCAGTGGCGGCATTTTTTATAGAGGCAAAATGTTTGAGGCCCGTGTACCTAGATTTAGGTACACAAGTTAAAGAACCCTGGATGGTCAAAATTTCCGGAGCCCTATGCTATGACGTTCCTCAGAATCATATTGTGGTTTCTGGATGTTAAACCTCTACAATCATTATTATTATTGCCGTGCTTTCTCAGCGAAATTTCACAGTCCACTGCAGCCCGTAGAATTGTTGACAAAGTCTGGTGGTTTTATGGTCAAACTTAACTTCAAATTAACCACCCTGCGTGAACTTTTATGGAAGTACATTACAACAAATGGTACGCTTTTTTAAAAATGAACTAACTATAGTGAAATGGTCTATTCAAACACATGTGTACTTCTCACTGTAGACAATCAAATAGCTTGGTCATAGCAATAAGAAACTATTTTACTGAATGCAATAATGTAACTTTGCTGTATGGGTTAGCAGTAGTAGAATAGCACTGGCATAGCCAGGGTAAGGGGGGGGGGGGGGGCTAATTCCCGCGAAAGTTTTCAATTTGCATTGTATATACATGCACACAAATGCACGCATGAACACGCATAAGGACAATTGAAACCTCCCCCCCCCCCCCCCGCCCTTTGAAAAATTTTCTGGCTGCACCACTGCAGAAAACGTTAAAGAGACTGTGTACCGCTCGGAAAAATTTTCTTGATTTTGATGGAAATGGGGAGGTTCTTTGTCACATCGGTGGAAACAAGCATGCTTTTGTCCAATAAAAAAAATTATATTTTTAATTTGGCTCTTAAAGTCATGAAAGTATGACCGCTAGCATCACCCTATGGAAATGTGGTTCAAGCTATTGGGAGGACCAAGAAACCTCGCATGTAGCGTTAATCTCCTTGAAGAAAAATATGCATAGCTTAAAATTGAATTTTATGCTCTTTTGGTAGCTTTCCCTGCTGTCAAAGAGTAAATATTTTTTTCCTCTCGCATTGAAAGAGGCACTTGGTGGCGCTGCTGGTGCCGCGTTCGCCTGCCTGCTTACCACGGAGAAACGCGAGCGTGGCATCCAACGCTGCTCAGAATAAAAAAAAGAAAAAAGTCGAAAGCCGGCGTACCAGTGTTGCTGGAGCACACGAAGTTCTCTGCTTGATTGCGGTGCTTTTTCAGGCTAACTAGATTACGAGCTCTAAACTACATTACGGTAATCGTTTTATTATTAAACAAACCCTAATTCAGTCTGCGAGGACTGCATGTGGTTCTAGTTTTCGACTTTCGCCAGCACAACCATTGTCATTGCATGCAGTAACCAGTGTTGTGGGCGTCTTCACGCCAATACATGACAGAACTTAGATTGAAAAACTTAGTTTTAAAAATTGCTACTCGCTTTCCAGAGAAACTGCTGCTGCAGGGTTGGACACTTCAGATGGTACGCTTTCTATTCCGACACGAGACAGAAAAACAATGAAGCACAGTAGACAGTCCCTTTAAAGGGACAGGGTGAGACAAAATTTAATTTTTTAATTTTATTTGGGAATTTGAGTTTACTCAACCACGTGACAAGTACATGAAAATACGCTGTATGCATGGTTTGGTGCAAAGGAAAAAAAGCTGCATTTCACAGCTTCACTGGCTCCTTCACCAAAAAGAAAAATCAAAATTACAAATATTACAAAAAATTACAGGCAGCTGAAAGCGACAATACAAAAAGAACACGCATGTGGCCCATGACAGCAAATAACAACATAACTCTGAAATAAATACAAAATTATTCATAACAAAGCAATGTATGAACGAATGAAACTAAGTAACCATTACAGAAATAACCCAACATTCATGAACAACACAGTCAGCACATCCAATTTAAGATGTCAGTTTTGGACAATATACACAGATTATCAGTTAATTTTCATTTGTTCATCGCACTCTGAAGAGGGTAACGTAGTGTTTTGAAGCCATAGTTAGTGCGTGTACGTGGTACACGCCAAGTATACCGAGTAACGCGACTGGCAGGATTTAGTTTCAAGGTGGCCAAAGTGCGCAAAAGGATACTTCCTCTGTGTATTTCTGATTTAAGTGTATCCCTTTATGCATAATTTCTGTGTTCGTGATTTTCTTGGTCTTTTTTGTGGCTGAAAACCAGCTTTGCTGAAAGCAAGTGTAAAGACCTTCGTCTTTGTCGACACATTTTTGTTCCGTTCACCACAGCAAGTAAGGAGTGAACATGCATCCGAGGACAAGCCCCTCGTGTGCGCTCCGGGCTTACAGTCCTTTGTCTAAAAAAATACAGATGTCTAAATGCTTCCTCTGGAGTCAGCTGTATGTAAGAAATTGTGTAAGTTCTAAGGCAGTCCGAAGGCGCTGTGCACCTCTTTACTCGCATTTGTTCTTTGGATCGTGTTCGAATACTTTCAGCTCTTAGCTTCATTACACCTTGTGTCTGTCATGTCCGTCGATAAGTTGAGATGCTGAGGGTAAAGAAGGTCTTCAACAAGTGTAAATTTCGCGGAAACCAATGCAGTTCTCTTGTAAGTTTGAAGCGATTCTGGTGGCGTACTGAGGTGCCGCACGCTGAACCACCAAGCTCTTCATCGTCGAACCTCGCAGCCTTTTCAGCAACCTTCTAGATGAATCGCATTCAGGGTTACAACAGGTTTGCTCTAATGAATGTGAAAATAACTTTTGATGTAATTAGACAGGATTGCACGTGCAAACTATGCGGTGGAAGTGTTAAGGTAATTGGAATTGCGGCTGTCCTTGTTGAGGCTTCAGAGTATTAAAGGAGCACTGACACAAAATTTTGAAGGCGAGATAATGAGCGAGATAGTAAAGTGTTGTGGAGACATACACTACATCTACGAAATATCAAGGGCAAATATAGCCTTAGAACATATTTAAAATCAATTTTAAATTGCATGCCGCGTGACTGAGTGAGATGCAGAGCCCCCTGCGACGCCGACATCAACGCAGTGGCAATGTAAACAAACCTACGTCACGAGTTTGTGTTGACTGGTTGCTGGCACATGCCTTGCGCTTGCACTGCCTGCGATTCCTTCCTCCTTGCCTGCGGCTTTGCGTGTGCTGGCTGTCACTGCGGCGGCCGCTCGCGCGAGTGGCGCCCACGTCACAGTTTTGCGTGGTCACGTGGACAGCTGCGTTTATCTTGCCAGCGGAACTGCTCCTGCCTAGCTCGATGCTCTTTGAAACCGAAACTGCAACTGGGCGCTCCAAAAACGTCTCTAAATAAATAACAGTCGTGCACTCGCGCAAACGAGGTTTCCAGCCGTGATAAGTGGGTCATAAGCTACCTATTGCAACGAAAAAAACAAGGTGCAAAATTTTTGTGTCAGTGCTCCTTTAAGTACTGCAACATTGGATGCTGTTCTTTTGTTTAATGGTGGCAGTATCGCACGTGCCAAAATTCTGAAATCATTAGGATTGAAGCTTAGCCAAAATACAGTCAATTTGCTAAAGAAGGTTGACCACAATCGACAATACATTCTAAATAGAGCTACATGACAGTTTACCATAGAAGCTCAAAAGTGAAAAAAATACTTTGGCAATGCTTACCAAGCTTGCAGCTACTAAATAAAATGGTTGAACTGTGTTTGGGGCAAACGATGTTTGCTTTTCAGCTGTTTTCTTACTTTAAGCTCAATTATCTCAAAACCATGTTTTTTTATTACTTAGGTACCATTATTTCCCATGTATTCTAAGATAATGAGTTGACTGTTTTTCTTTGTATTCTGCATAAGTGCATACATCTACCGAACCAGAATTGAAATAACGCAAGTGACAGTGTTTGTGTTACAAATTTATAAAGATGCTAATTTAGTCGAAATTTCGGTTCCAATGGTAAAACATTCACCAGAATTGTAATATTAGTCAGATATTAAGGCAGTGGTCTCACTCCGGCAGCACATAAACATAGTTTTCATAACTTTTACTGCTGACACAGCGGCTGTTCTGCTTGTTTTACATAGTTGAACTATATATCTTTGAAAAGCTTGATTTTTGTACATTTCAAATATATCAATTAAAAACAAGTCAACCTTTAGAGTTTGGAGATGAATAACCAAGAAATAAGCGCTATATACATGGTTTTGGCTGACTATGCCTTAGCAGTGATCATTTTTTGAGAAATCTGCGACAGTTACAGCACTGTTTCTTGCGCAGCACTTTCAAGGCATATTTATCTATTTCCTCAGCGTAGCAAATTAATGTAGGACTTCTACTTTATTGTTGCTTAGCTTTTGAAAGCAGCCAAGTTTAGTATCTTTTGCTGTAAACTGTCCGCTAACTACTTGCTAGAGATAGTTCATTTTCAGGGAGTATATAGAAGATAACATTTCCCATCAGAATGCTTACTTTCATCGATGTATGTGCCCTCCTTTTTTTTACTGATTTGAATTGGGCAATATTTTCAATATAGGGACCTACCTTGGCCTATTTTTGTGGAAAGCAACTGAATTTCTGCAGCTGAATTTGCACATAAAGGAACTAGAGCCCCCCAAACTTTTTCCTCAACGTAGCGTTTTTGAATAAAGCTAGCAGAAATGCGAAACGAAGCTCATAAATTGTCTTAATTTATCATGTCCCAAACATCAACAAAATCGCAGTAATCTTCAAATTGTGCTTAAATCTCAGCATGCATACCTTAATATACAACAGTTCCAGTCTCCTCATATAATTATACACACGAGTCACACACGAATACTGCAGGAACACTGAGAAATTTATGTTATTTTTATCACTACAATGAAAAATCTTCCTCTGGCGACATCTAGACAGACAAAATGAAAGCACTGAATTGGGAAGCTGCCCGTCTCCCTGAAGGTGGCGTGCGAAAACATTTTACCTCAGGGGACTTCAAACCGTGCACCCCCATCTGTCGACACCCAACTAGCCCCCCCCACCGCACGCTCCTCGAATCCGTCTTTTCTTTTTGCCTGCCCTCAGCGTTTCGCTTACGGCTGTTTGGGAGGGCGTGAAAGCAGGTGCGCAATCCTCTGGGAGGTTGGGGTGAAGGTCTTCAGGTGAAAAGGAAAGTCGTATCTTTGGAATGTCCCTTGTGTGTACACGCGTTGTTTTGCGGTCCCCACTCAGGCTACCATGAGAAAGCGAGGGATGAGCAACGACAGACAAGAGAAAGCAGAAAAATGGACAGCACGTGTGTGATACAAGCGAACTGAATAGACATGCATTTGTGAAGGATGTTTGAATATCACCTAACTCTCTTTTTTTTTTTTTTTTTTTTTTTTTTTTTTTTTTTTTTTTTTTTTTTACAAAAAGTGCAGTTTTCAGGAAGTGTGGTTGGCTGGGCTTGTTGGTATGAATCCATAGCAATAAACAGCATAAATACAAGACGAGGCACATATGAAGGAATGACATGAAAACTGTTTTGTACTTGCTGTGTGTTCCTTTCTCTCATTGCTACGAACCAAACACCACAACAAATAAGCACAATTAAGATGTATGCCTCTGCGTCAATCAGATGTGGGCCAGTCGAACTACGGTGCGGCAGGAGTGCGTTTCGCAAAAGTAACCCATCACGGTCAACCACGCTTGCTGTGCTGTGAACTCTCTAGGTTAGGCAACAAGTGGAAGTTTGGCAGGATACGCTCACTCCAACCAGCCGTGTGTGGTATACCAAACACCACAACAAATAAGCACAATTAAGATGTATAGCTCCGCATCAATCAGATGTGGGCCAGTCGAACTACGGTGCGGCAGGAGTGCGTGTCGCACTCCTGCCGTGACAGGAGTGCGACCTTGTGACAGGGCCTTCAAAGCCCTTGCATTTTCGCCTTCAAAACTTGCATAAGCCTTGAAAAAAAGAGTGAGGTCATATTCAAAACATGGAGTGCAGGTGATGCATCGCACTGTTTAGAACAAGGATGCGAATTCAATTTCCACATATTTCTCTCAATTCTTTCTCGAGAGAAATAAAATCTTTAGTGGATAGATTGCTTGTGTCAGGGTGTGTTACCGGATAGAGGGTGGCAGGAGTAAGTGGCTGTTTACCTGAGAAAGTATATAGAAATAGAGAAAAGGAAATTGATAGTTTGATATGATGACTGCTGTGTAGCTCAAGCAGATGACGACTGAATAGTGGCTATCAGTAAATGAGGTAGTAAACGACAGCGACAGAGGGGCTTGCTTTACATATGCACATGAAAGGATGTAACGTCTCATGGTTCACTTGTGATGTAACATCCGCGATAGAGCTTGTCACCCAGCCTCACATTCCGGCACTGTTTGTCACGCAGAGCAGCTGGCCAGGCAGGCTAGGCAGCCTACGTTAGCGGTTTGCAGCGTGAAAAGCACCGCACCGCAGAGAACAGGTACAAGTTAACGAGGGTTTCTAGAGAAGGAGAGAGAGAGACAGAGGGGTGTCGTTGAAAGGGAGAAAAAAAAAAGCCCCTGCTCAATGCCTCGTTTCTCCGAAATTGCAACAACACATTTCATGCCCCCCTCCTCAACCAGTGTGATGCGTCTTCTAGTCCTGACTTTGTGGCATCGTGTGGTTTTTCCTATAGAACTACTCGCAACATGGTGACAGTGGAACCACCACCTTAATGAATCTGACAGAGCAGTGATTCTCAAATTGTGTTCCTGTGGACTCCCATTTTAATAAAAGTTGCGTACTTTACGCTGCATGCTGTGTTGTGACCCCCCCCCCCCCCCCCACCTTTCTTCTTCTCACTGCAAGGGGTCCCCCCATCTATTCCACCAGTCCGCAAAGGTCCCCAACAATTCATGGCTGAGGAACACTGTGGTGGAGTGAAAAGAACACAGAATTTGGAAGAAAATGATTTATGTTTATGTAGATACCCCTTTTAGTTACTGAGAAAACGGTTCCTCAACATGGTCAAAAATGCATGGGACGTATAGGGCTTACCCTATGCCTTTAAGTAGATAGTGTGGGCCAGTCTGAATTGTTTCGCATGGTTGCACCTAGCAACTACACAGCATTCGCCAGTTTGTTCCAATGACCACTCAAAATTACAGTGGTAACATAAATATGGTGTGAAAGCCCGTTCAATCTTCTTTTTCTCCGAAAGACTGCAAGAATGATGTCTTGGCACAAGCTCGGCGCAAACAATGATTTTTGCAAAAATGTGGCAGGATGTAGGAGGTTTCACCTCTTGACGTCATCTCATGCAAATGCAGTGATGATTGAAGCTATCTGTAATGTTCTGGTAAAATTTTTGTTTAACATACTTTGACTTCGGGTGCTGCTTCACATCCTTGAATAACCTTTGTGACGGGGCCTTCAAAGCCCTTGCATTTTCGCCTTCAAAACTTGCATAAGCCTTCAAAAACTGAATTACTCATAAGCACTAGTTATGCTAGAACTGAGTTATCTTCAATATACCTTATCCACCAGAATCTTCTGATGTTCTCTTTAAAGGGATACTGAACAAAATTTTTGCGGCCAAGATTACCAGCCAAATTGAAAGATTGGGGGGTTGAAATCGATGGAAAAAACCTTCATTTCTGGCGCAAAGCTAGAGGAAAATAATGAATTTAATGAGTTTTTCACAAACTGCCGCGTCTAGCGGCCGCGCCGTGAACTAGAGGATGTGACGTGAAACTCGCCGGAAACAGGCATCCCACAATGCCAGCCGTCGCCTGCATCTCACAAGCCGCTCAGCTCGCACTACGTTTCCCAGAACCAGTACGGGAGCGAACCAGTGCTTTTGTGGAAGGGAGAGAGTGGAAAGAAAGGAGAGGCAGAGAAAAGGAAGAGAAGGACAGGAGCACGTGCACTGTGCATGCGCCAGGGAGAATCTGACGTCACGGCTCGTGCTCGCTTGCAGCCGCCGCATGCTGACATCCACCAAAAATACAGCCAACTGTTCAAAAATACGTGAAATAAACTCTGTTTATCGGAACAGTGGCGTCTCCCGAGTAGAATTTCGATGTTTTCGTCAGTTTTTAAAATTTTTGTTCAGTATATCCCTTTAAACCTCACTGATGCCCATGTAGTGTGGAAGAAACCAAATAATGCAAACAAAACACAGTTTTTATTTCATTTGTGTATTGATTCACTTATTTATAAATAATAAAATCGCCAAAGTTGATTTTATTGGGTTTGGCACAATAATGACACACATAGCAGTAACAACACACTATTAATGCAAATTACTTGATTTCTCTTTTTTTGCTTGCAAATGGTGCTTTCATTGCTTATCAAGCCACCTTTGCTGCTTTTCACTGCACAAGCACTGTCATCCATTGCCACGCACCACCACATCAGGGTTGCCAACCTTAGGGTAATTACCCTACTTGTTGGGTATTTTAGGTATTTTTTGGCCAGCATAGGGTAGTAGGGCAGTAATGCGATTTTCTTATCAGAGGTAGGGTAATTTCAACGTTTTACTCGTCATCGATCAGCGAAAAATGCAGACAATCCGCATGACATATCTGAGGGTTACACTCCGAAGGAGATCCGAAAACTAAATCTATCGTTCAATAAAATTGGAATCTTAATTCACATGTCACCAGCATAGCGCAGAGATAAAAGCACGTCACACATCCCTAGGCTGTCATTGTCGTTAATTATCATGGATGGTTTTTTCCCTCTCCTTCGTCTCCCATTCGTTCTTGCATATAAGGGCTTTGAAGTTTCGCCACGGCAGTCGGCTCCAGTTCGTAGGATGAAAGCCTTCCTCATCAAACACTAAAAGAGACCGTCGGCGTCAACACGAGTAATAAAAAAAATCGTGGTTTAATGGCGTGACATCACAGATCGCCAGAATTTGTGGCGTCATCTCGAAGTCACAATGGCGTAACTGTGACTTTACAGTTACGTCACTTCACAGTGCCCTATCATACATCCAGCTGCATATGCCGATATTGAATTAAAACATGCAACGTCGTTTCATTACGGTCCCCATGCGTATGAATTTATCTTCTTAATCTAGATAACGCGTTCTAAGGCAACCTGACCTCGCTTCATACATCAAAGCGCTTGCCCTTGAATTATTGTAAAGTGTATTCTTGCTCATTTAGTCTTTACCATTTCAGTCGTTACTCATAGCCGGTTTTCTTGCCGCATGCTGCTTTCCGCCTCTACGGCGTTTCGCTTTACGTTCTTTGTTACTATGTCACTTATATTGCCAGCCGCATACTTGCTCGTGAGTCTCCTAGATGTTCTTTTTTTTAACTGTTAGTCAACACTCTTTTCATACAAATTCAGGAACACTTTCTCTTCCCATCTGCTGCACTCCTTGTTCTCCGGTCTGTCTTCGAAAGTAATTTTTAAGCCCCTGAAGTCGCTACCGACTTTAACGTCACCACACATCTGCATGTCACACAGTGAAGTATAGTATGTGCTTTAATAGTGTTACGCTGTGCTATTTTTAGGCGTAGAGTAATAAATAAAGTTCTGTAGGATGGATAAAGTAGGGTAATTTTGACAGTGACATAGGGTATTTTCCAAAAATTGGTTCGAAACACTGCACCACATGGCAGTCCTCCATGCCCATGCAGCATTAGAAAAATGTGAGCCATGTTAACTGAATTGCGTACGCCCATAGTTGAAATGTATCTTCATGTGCAGTGCCCTATAGATGTGCTGCTTGCTGAAAGTATACCTGAATAAGCTTAGTGATGGAAATCTGTGTCATCAAGAGCACAATTCCATTAGCAATGCATGGCGTTGTATGATTTTTTTTTGTGGGGTCCTGTCTTTGGTGTGTTGCTTGTATGCTTCTCTGTGTTTGTATTCAATTTTATGCATCCTCTTTGGCTTGTGTTACGGTGCTGACACATCTAGGTTTGCTGACTGTTTCCATTTCCTCATTTTCCGTTGCAAAGCTCTGAGAAACTCGAATAAAAAGTTACTAGAGAGAAAGTCGCGGAACTCTATATTAAAAACACTTTGGTATCTCCTCCACTTACAGGCTGACCACCAAAACATTGTGAATCTGGGTCCTTAAGGAGCTTGCACGCCGCCAGGCACCAATGCTCTGCTCATTGTGGACAAGTGTTGCGACGAGGACAGCACCTGCCTTTGTGCAATATTTCTGACTGCTTCTTCATGGTGACTAACGTGAAACTGTTGTGCAATTCAGCCTTTGTTTACTTCACTAAAATAATAAATGAACCCAACAATTACAAGAGCAAGCTTGGAAGCGTTCAGACGCCATATTACTTTGACTAAAAAATAATAAATATAGTTTAATACAGCTGTTTATTCCAAAACAAGCCAACTCCATCTCTTAAAGGAGGGTTGCAACTAAAATCTGACTGTAATTCGACATGAAAAGGACTACAGCATAAGATTTCAGTGCTTGCAACGGAATGCTGTGATGAATCTTAACTGTTTGACACACTGTGTTTACAATTGTGTACACCACTTGTTTTTGCTATTTGTATTCACTAGGGGCTAAAAACATCAAGATATATGGAGCTTTGAATGAATTGAACCTCCTGCGTAATAAATTTGTCTTCATTTAACTTCATTGTGCAGTGTACTGTTGCAAATGATCACTTTGCTGAAGGCACCACCATGTTCGACGAGTCGTTCGAAGTACCATTTCCTGCGAGTCATGTGAACAGTATAATTTTTCTTTTCTTGAAATGTACATAACCAAATATGAATTTCAGTAATATTTCTAGCCTAAAATTTAATTCTATGTATGCCAAAAGAGAGCGTCAATGTCTTCAGGATAGATATTTAATTATTACTTAATTAGTATTAGTTACCATGACACACATAAATGAACATATTATGGCACTATTTTTGTTGAAATAGAATATTGAGTGCCTTGAAATAATGTTGTGTCAGTTTGACACATTTACATACAATTCTTTAAAGCTGATGTCTGAAAGGGTTAAGAGAACAGGTGACTTATTTTTTATATTTATTTCAAGAAACCCCTAAAGGCCCCGACTGTGAGGGTATTACATAGGGGGGGTTGGAAAAAAAAAATGCAATGCAGTAGAGACACAGCAAGCATAAAATTTGCAAAAATAACAAGACTTGCTTAAGGATAATGAAAAAGGCCACACAAAAACGCAACACATTGAAAATGTTGAAAAAGGTATTTAAAAACACAACATAATAATGCAACACAGAACAACATAATACAGCAAAACATAAGAATCACATGGGTTATTGAGAACAGAGCGGAACATTCAACTTGGTTATCATTTTTGAAGTTCATTAAGTTTCGATACTTTGGTTACTACTGCAATTTTACAAGGCAGCTGGTTCCGTTCAATGATCGTTTTTAGTATGAACGAATTAGCAAAAGATGAAGTACTGCGTGTGATGTGTTTGATCTTGAGAGGGGGATCATGGCATGGAAAAATGGCTAAGGGTTACTGAAAAAAACACCATATCCAAGAAGTGAATGATGTTGGAAGAGCTTTGATATATGCTTGTTCGGGGTCCCATAAAGCTGAAGTGTACTCAACGTTAGGGCGGATTAGGGTAATATATGCAAGTTTTTGCACATGAGCAGGAGCATGACACAGATTACGTTTTAACATGCCAAGGGAGCGGTTAGCAGCTGCTAGAATGTGATCGATGTGGCAGTTCCAGGATAGGTCAAATTGTAGGTGAAGTCCTAGATATTTGTATGACGTGGTCGACTCTACGGGTGTGTTATAGTGTATATGTGGTCGGGATACGGCTAGAAGTTCGTGTAAAGGAGACGAGCTTAGTCTTGGAGTGATTTAGCTTCATTAACCATGATCAACATCAAGAATTGATGGGACTTAAAGCTAACTTTTCAAATCGGTGGACCTGAGCGTGGTGAAGAATGAAACGATGTGGGTGCTTTGAGCTTATCCCCCCCCAGAAAAAAGAAAGGCATTCCTGGCGTAAGCAGCCAGAACCACCTTGAGAGCAGCCCGACAACGGAGCAAGAGGGGCGACAAACAATAGTCCTTGCCGGGTGCATGTCGGAATATTGTGCGCGCCCCGCAAATGTTCTCTGATGTCGACAATACTCGCCTTACTCGTGGAACGTCACGTGGGGCCTCTGTCTACGTCATACTATAGATGATGTCGATTGGTGCTGATAACCCAGATGAGCACTCACCTTCACTTTAAAACCAAATTAAAATATCTTAAAGGGAACATCCGCCATTATTATTTGGTTGGAAGTACCCACTTTACAGGACAATCAAAGAACAGACATCTCATTGTTTTGATTTTTGTGTCATGGGGCCCTTTAAAGGGGTACTGACACAAAAACTTTGGTCTCGCGTTTTTTTGCTGCAATGTGTTGCTAGGGGCCTGTTAGTGATAACACGGCACCTCGTTTGCTGCAGCGCGCGACAGATATTTAATTACAGGCTCCTCATTACCGACCAGTTTCAGTTTCGGTTTCAGAGAGCTCGAAAAACGACAAGCCGCCGGGTGCAACTATCACCACCTAGCGTGCGCAGCTCTCGATCACGTCAGCACACAGAACTGTGACGCACTTCCGCACGGTCTGCATCAAGAAGTCCTTTCGAATAGGAAACGGGACAGCACTGTCGCCAAACACAAAACTTTCAACGCGTGCGCCGCGGCCACGGAATCGCGACCAGCCGCCGAGAAGTATAGACTGCTGGAACAAACGCGGCAAAAGAAAATGGCCGCTATGACGTCATCATAACTTGTTGCAGCGTGGTCACGTGAGGGAAGTAGGGAGGTCACCGAGGGTCACCTCTGATGGTGTTACCGCGAGGGAGCTACCGCGAGGGAGTCGATCGCTCACGCAAACTTCAAAATTAATTTAAAATACCTTCTAAACTATATTCGCTGTTGATATTTTGCAGATGATGTACACATGTTCACGGGAATCGAACCCGCAGGCTGTCTCGGCCGCGAAATTTTGTGTCAGTACCCCTTTAAGTAAGCCATGAGCACAGTTACACCACAGTACTGTCTCTCATCATAGATGAACACAGTCGGACACATTAACCCTTTGAGTGCCAAGTGTACTTTGCGCAAAGTGCAAAACGTTCAGTTTTTAAATGCGGAGCATTTCTTTGCGCACTGTAAGCACTTTTGTGTTTCTATCTATCTATCTATCTAGCCGCCTACGTTTGAGTGCTCTCGTGATGGGGTAGACCAAAATTTGTATGAGAGGGTAAGAGGTATTGACGAATATGTCTGGCTCTTCGTGATTTGAATAACATGAAAATCTCGTCGCGTACATCGTCAAACTAATTTCTCCAGAGACCTGTGGCTCATACCCGTATACAACGGGCCGCAGTATGCAGGTATGAGCCACAGGTGTTTGACAATTTATGTCTACCCAGGAACAATGAGGACAGACATGAGTAATTTAAATGCGAGAGCGTTAAGAAAAACTGACATCAGCAGCGTTGACCCGACGAATGCAAATAATAAATATCAGGGTACCAGCAGGAATTGAACCCAAGCAGTTTGCGTGGCAATCAAGTATTCTACCACAGAGCCACACCAAGTCTCGGAACTGCTTTGGAAACAGACCCTATGCAGGCGTAATGTTTTTCAAATGTCAGTTGTGGTTCCAGTGCTGGCTATCTAATTTTATAAACATTACATATGTACTTCTATGAGGCAGGCGTCATGTCGGGTTAACGTCAATTGTATACTTAAGCGCCATCCACTGTAGTTTGTCCACGAAGCACTATCCATGGCTACCATCCTCGCAAGCACAAGTGCTACATATCAGATTGCCGCTTCTGGTGTTGGTAATACCCATGTTTCTGTTGGCATCGTTACGCAACTGTAAACAACTGGTTATATGAAACATATGCGACTGTTGAACATATATCTGTGCATACAACATTTGTACATATCTTTAATGTCATTTCGTAATGTTTTGCTCAATAAGAAAATTACAACCCAGTCACCTTGCCTTCGCCTGCTTCGCATAACATCGATTCCCATGGTACTTGGGATCTGCCTAACTTTTCTTTAATGCATTTAAAATCTTTTAAGTGAAATGCTATTTGCTGGCAATATCTTAACGTTTAAAATTTTTTAACATGTACAAGCTGTCAGACATGTAAACAAATTATTGTAATCGGGGTAACTAGTGTACTTCAGGCAATATGAGCAGCACTCCTTGTAACCTGCCCCTTCTAACCAACACTGATGTCTCATGAAAAGCAGTTTGTAAGCTTTTGAATTTCTGAATTAAAAAAAATACATGCAGCCTTTTTGCATCATGTAGGAACAGAAGCTATGTAAGCTACACTAACGATAAGTTAGCTTTGTCACACCATGTCTTGCATAAATTTTTTGTATAAGTAACCTCTGAGTTGATGGTACACCCACTCTAATTTTGGTTTGCATTCATGAGTTATCTTGGCCATTAGTAAGACTACAGCATGGCACTTCGAATGGTTCAAGGTCCTTTTTCATATTTAGGAGCTGCCATATGTCACACCATGTAGCACCACATTAACACTGTGCTACATAATACATCCTTCCCATGCGAAGATTTTATAAACTCGTGATGAATGAATACAGTAAATGGCAATAAACATGTGCAATATATCATTTCTGCAACACTGCATCAGTGTAACACAGCAAAAACACAATTTCAAGCTTTGCAGGAATGATAACATTGCTGACCCATTAAGCTCGATAAGCTAAAATTTGCCACTTCTAAAATAATAGCTATATGCATCACGAATTAGTTGTTTGCTCTCGGGCAAGATTTAAATAAAAACAACAAATGCTAGTGTTATTATGACAATTACAAAATGGCCATTATTGACTGGCCCTTTCACAATAAAAGTGCAATTCATGGCACATATGCCTTAGCTACTGCTGCACATCTAAAATAAAAGCCCCTACTAGTAAAAGGATGCAATCTTTATGACAGTTTATTACCAAATTTGGGGTGTATCTTAGGCTGCCTAAATAAGCTACTGGAACATGCAATACCTTTTGACATGCCTTGAGTTGCATGCAAAGGTGTTTGCTCCAATTTAGGAAGTAGGTTGGGGCTACTACCTCCAAAGGATGCCTCTTGCCACACAGTGAGAGACAGTTCTATAAAAAATGGTTCAAAGCTGCATCGCCGGGCTTTACACCGCCCTCCCTATCTAAGCACAGCTTGCTGTCAATGCAGTCTTTGTAACTTACGAGAAATCATTCCTTCAAAGCAGTAGATCAATGTCTTTCTCGTAGAAAGAGTGCCATGAAGAAGTCGTAGAGCATCCACTGACTGCATGCTCCGATGGCCTGCTGGCAATCAATTTTACAAAGTGCCCGGGCTACTTCTCTGTGCAAGTATACCTTGCTCCTCTTGGGCCATAGCCCAGTGATCAGACCTTGATGGCGAGGTGTTTCATGCATTTGGCACTATAGTCGTTGCCTGCATTGTTTCATCCATGGTACTAGCAGCAGCGCTGTCACCAGTGGTATTTTGGGGGGGAGAGGGGAACACATGCCTTCTACAAAACTTGAAACGACCCTGGTTGGCAGTGGAGAACCTTTGTAATGACCATTCCACATGCTAGTCATGAGGCATATGAACATTGGTACTTGTATAATGCTTTGCTGAACTGGAAGCTTGTTTAAAGAAATAACAGGTGTCTTACATTTCACTGCTCTGCATCTGTACATCTTCACATTTGTCAAAACTGATATTTCAGGCTTCTGGATTTATAGATGTCCACATCTCGTAGAGAGACATATAAAGTGGTAAGCAAGTAGTTGTCAAGCTTCTTACTTACATAACTGTAAACATGCTAAATTTACACTAAGGAATAAGCTACCTTTTATCCTCAATGCCACAAGACCTAAGAAACTGGGTGTGTCATGCTGTCTGTGTCATCATAGGTGTTATCTTGGGTATTTTCATAGCATTAAAAAGATTTAGCAGAAATGTGTGCAGCGGAATAAAATCTGTGGCCTTGTAATTCTTGCACAAATCATGCAGTCATGCGCTAGGAAGTTCATTTGAACAGGCGTATGCATACAGGACTGGCTATCGCTTATATAAGGTAGGATGACGAAGGGTGCAAGTAATGATCCCTGTGATACTTCAGGTGGCATTTCACCTGCAAGGCATTGGGCTTAAGCGACGCAAATGAAGCAAGGTGTCTTTGTGTATTTACAAGAATGGGGGGCGACTTCCATGTCCTGCACTCCTATTTTTGCTTCAATTTCATGTGACGACTATGGGGCATTTGTGGCCAGGTAGGTTGTTTATACTTGCCTTCATGTTTGCACGACGGCTTGTTGCTTAAGGGTGGGTTGCGGAAAGAAAAAAAAAAAACGAAAAGCATGTCGAGGTGCCTCGTCACCTTCGCAGCAAAAAAATGGTTCGCGGATGATGGCGAGAATATTATCCTGGCATTCGCATATCATAACATTGCATGTGCCCTCAATGCTTCACCGCATTGCACACACGTATTGCGGTGAAATGCGAAAAAAAAAAAAACGGCAGGAGCACGGCTCCTTTTCTGCAGGGCACACACAAAAATTTCGTTTTTCTTCGAACTTTATTTTGCTAATAGGCGATATCCTGGCGGCAGCGTTCTTTGCTCTTAATTATGGCGTATCATTTTGTCTATATAATCAAAAATACACGAACGGCCGAAAGCTTCGCGTGTTTTAAGGAGCACTGTTTTGTCTTCATATTGCATCGCATGTCCAAATTCACAGTGCCTCGCTTAAAATAATTCTAAGCCAGTGCTGGGCGATCAGCCGAAGCTAATTAATGCTGAAGTGACGACCGCGACGTTGGTAATGACATTCTTCGAAACCTGCTTTTTCAGCAGCGACAAGGCTTGCACAAATTCGTCATACCGTCGTTTTGTTTATACTGCATATGGCTTTGCCAACATCGATACTACTTACGTCGTTGCCAATAGATCAACGCAACTTTCGGCAGAGGAGCACATCGTCAGGCGCGCGCACTAACGTTACTTGAAACACCAACACCAACAGTTTCGCGCATATGCGATCCATCGTAGAGGGCTTTCCTTGACCACATCTTCCCAGTGCCCACTTTTCCCCTGCTTCGCCACGACCGCAGTATCGTTGCAGGCGCCGCCTTGTTTGCTGACTCGCAAGAAATCCGTCATCCCGCCGTCGCGTTGTTTTTCGCTGCAGGCTGTGTCCGCTTCAATGCGTCCTGAACGGCCTCTGAACGGGTCGGCTTTCGGCAGCGAAACGTGTGCGCACAGCGTCTAGCGAAGCACCTCTCTACACGAGTATCCGATTCATTGTAGGGCGTCCAGCACTTGTGTTTGCGCAGCATGCAGGATGCAGGCGCCTTCGCGATGTTTCTGCTGATACGAAAACGCGGGGACTGGCAGCCGCCCGACACAGTCAGGCCGGCCAAAATGCATAGCCCCAGAGAGCGCCGTGGCGCGTTGCATTGTGGGGGGGTTTATCCGCTCGCCTTTGTAAATGCGCGCCCGGGCCGACGGCTACTGTGGCTCGCTCAAATAAATCGAGACGGCTGGGAGCCCACCAGTGCGTCTCGTATTT
>JALIZH010000115.1:0-24237 GCA_030522465.1 Rhipicephalus appendiculatus
GATTTAGGAGCAAATTAAAAAACCTGGCTGATCCCTCTGTCATAGGAATCGGTATCACATGAAAGTGAAACATGTCTTCACAGAGGTAGTTGAGCGCTTATTGTGCATTGTTTTGCCACAAGGGCGAAGGAATGAATGCTATAGCAACAAATTGTAATGTCACGCGAAGAACGGCAAGCAGCTCGAAACTTGCCGCGTGCTCCTCAACGGGAAGGACGCACGAAAGGAACATACAAAGGAAGAGCGCGAACTAACAACTGTCCCAGCACGAAACTTAAAGCATGCTGCTCAACACAAAGAAGGACGCACGAAACGAACGCACAAGTATACGCAGGACGAGAGCAAACTAACAATTGCCACAGTTGTCACTCCTTTGTGTGTGAGCAGCATGCTTCTTTTGCTAACGCGGCCGCTGCAGCGAGCTAAGTGACCTTCGTGCTCCCTTCAATGCAAACCTGCCGTGAAAGCACAAGCCGCACAAACCGTCCCCATCATGATATAGGCGAGCGTGCGCATGAGCGACCATGCCCTGAGGAGGCGCACGCGCACCGCAACGCGTGGCCGACAACCTTTACAGCGCGCCATTTGTGCCATCTTGCTAGTTATAACGAGAACACGAAGGGCACCGAGCTCTGGGTACTGCCAACGGTAAATGGTGTATAGTATATAAATAGCTCGCTGTAAGTATGCTGAGGAACGTACGGTCTGTGGCCGAGTCGTTTCGCGCCGCACGCTGCGGAGCGAGAGGCCGTAGGTTTGACTCCCAGCGGCGGAACTTTCTCTTCTAGTTTTTTCTTTGCCATCTGTCAGTGTATATTTTACAACATCATATCCGTGACAAAAATACGTCAATGGAGCCGTGGCGGACCCCGACATAAAACACTTTTGTGTTTAAAACCCTAGGTGGTTAGAATTAAAACAGAGTCCCCCTCTATGACATGCCTCGTAATCATATGGTTTTGGCATGTGAAACCCCAGAAATAAAAACGAAATAATGGTCAGGAGTCCTTTTGGTATGAAACAGCACTGCAGTGTGGGATTTACCACATTGCAACTGTGAGCAAGCTGTAAAGCTCCCACCAGAAATTTTTGTGACGCAATTGCCGTGACACCTGAATTCGGTGTTTCAGGAAATGTGTCCAAAAATCCTCAAAATAAAAGAAATGCACCGTAAAAACCCACGCATAGTACGGACCTGCAATAGTCCGAGGTGTATTTCAGGGATGGCAAACGCGAGAAAAATGTTTTCACCCTAATATGGCCCAAGCAATACAGGAACTGAATACAGTTATTCACACACTTATTCACCGTCGTCTGACGCACTTCATCCCAAAACTCCCTAGTCAGAGATGTCCTCCCACAGCACCTCATCTTCAGTGCCATCAAGGGCGTTGGAAATCAAGCACTTCTTGAAGGCACCACGAATGAGCACCTCGGGAATATACATGACAGGGGTCACTTCTCGCTCTCCAAACGTCATCCACTCCATATACATTTGCTTGATGTGGTCCTCAAATGGTTCATTTAGGCACACATCAAGTGGCTGCAGCCGGGATGTCCTCCCGGGGCGATGACATGCTCGGTGCGCGGGAGTCGCACAGCAGTCGCTTCACGGAGGTAACACCAAAACGCGTCAAGCACAAGTATCGATGGGATCCTTAGCAGCGCTCTGTTGCTCCCGAACGAAGTCTCATTTCCCATTCCACGTCGGCAAACGCTTCATTTTTCGGCCCCTGGAAACTTCTCAGGCTGCGGCACACAAAGAGGGCTTCATTATGTTTCCCCCCAACCGCGAATGCTTCGCTCGTCTACGCCGAACTGGCACCCCGCAGCACAGTTGCCGATGATTTTGGCAGCCGAGATCACCTTCCTTTTAAGGACAGCCGAATACTGTTTTCGCGGTCCTCGGTCCTCTGTAACTGTCCTCACAGCGTGGAATCGTGCCCGTCGTAATGTATGCCAGTGCTACCTAACGCAGAGGCCTGATGACGATAGCATCGCGCAATGCCGACACCGAAACTGTGGGAATTCTCAGCTGAAAACTCTTGGGATCCACATATAGTCCGTGGCTGAAATTTCGCATCATAAAAGCTAGAAAAAAAACCCCAGACTATACACGGGTTTTTTCCGGCAATATTTACTCACTACCTCCGACATTGCTTCTTCTGCAGACATCTTAAAGGGGTCATGAACCACCTGTCTGGATTTGTGGCAGATCCTGTGGATAGCGCACCAGGCACTCTCTTCTCATAAAAAGAGCCTGTGCACACTCTCTTCGAAGTTGCCGGCGCCTGCTGTTTGACACCGGAACGACAGATAGCAGGCTGCTGGCCAATAGGCGACATAAATCAAGAGCGGTGTTTGGATCAGATGGGCTTCTTGCCATGGGGTGCCGGTGCTGCGCTCCACAGTCTGCTAACATTACACAGTGAACCACACTTGTGCACAGGAATCACAATGGGACAGAGTGATCGTGATTGTGCGCTCTGACGCAACTTCTTTCCTCCGTGCCATCCGTAGCTTCTAGCATGCTTGTCAGGATGAGAGAAAGTGCTTTAAGTGTGCGACAAATCCTTGTAACTCCGCTCATTCGTGACGGATTCGAGACACATTTACGACATTCTATTCATCAGGCAATAGGCTCCGATACTGAGGTCACTTGGAAAAGTGTTTCACCCTATGAGGGTCAAATTTTTTGGCGAAATGCACTCTAAAAATGTGCGATTTTTTTATTGCTGAATTAAATTCTTCAGACGATTCTATTTACGAAAAAAATTGTCTAAAATATTTTTGTGTGACCGTAAAGAGACAAAAAAAATCATTTTTCTTGTTACATACATATGGTTTTTCCGTAACATCGAGCAAAACCCTAAAAAAAACCACTTATACGATTTTTTATAAATAAAAATTATGCGTTGTGTTAAACATAGCTCACAGACATACAAAAATGAGCACACCAGTGTACTTTTTTGGTAAAAAATGTTTTTGCTCTAACACTAAAAACTGGGGAATAGTCACCTTTGATTGAGTCCTGATCGTCTCGCTGTGCACGCTTTCGAGATGTCGCTCCTTCATCATCATCCGAATCTGAACTTGTAAGTAAATCCTCGTCTGACGAGCTGACATCCAATGAATCAGATCCTGATTCGGCACTTGGGGAATAGTCCACATCAGAAGAATTGCCACTCGACTCCCTAGCAGCAGAGCAACCGGCGCGCACTTCCGTAGCGTAACCGAACTGCGTGAATGAAAGCACGGAAGAAAACTGCATGGTTTTGCGGCCCGTCCGTAAAGCAAAACAAGTGAAAAAGCTATAATAATTCTTTGTCTTGTCGCCAACGAGACGAAGTTAGTTGTTCAGATGTTTGAGGAAGCTGTCTACAGCTGACTTTTTTATGATGCAGAATCAGTGATCCGCGTACCTTACAAGTACTTTCGGCTTGTCCATGAAGGAGCGTAGTGCTGTCTCTTCTACGTTGCTCCATTGTGAGGTTCGCAGCTGTAACTTAGATCGCCACCCCATCGCGGTCAAGTCCCCAAAACAGGAAATGCAACCACGGCGGCATCGTTTGTGTAGTTTAGTGCCTCCCGGAAACAGATGTAATGGCGCCCCAGGGAGCAATAAACGAGAGAGTAACAAGTAGAGCTGTGCGAATTGCAAAAGTTTGAGTGCGAATCGAATTGAATATTTTTCGAATAGTTGTCGAATATTTGTTTAACGTTTTTGGAATACTTCGAAGTGAGATTACAGAAAAAAAGGTTGCACAGTATCCCAAAGTACATTCTTATGAGATAGAAACAAGGAAGTGTTTCTTTTGGCTAGTTTGGTGAAGTGCTGCAGGGATGGTGTTTCCTAGTTGTTTTATCAAGGAGGAGGCAATGCAGAAACCGAATTGTATTTATTTACGTGATTTGGTGCAACCAGTGGGGTGTCACAACACTTCACACTTGAAAGGAAAAGACGCTATTTCCTCCACCTCTCCCCTCTTCAACTTCTGTGGAGGCCCAACTGATTTGGCGGACAAGGGCATCGAATTCAGAGTTGCTAATGTGCCCTGTAGATGCCAGTGTATAAAAGCATCTGAAATTTCGGATGCTGAAAATCTTTGTCAGATTTTTTAGGGCTTTCTGGTCCGAAACGACATTAATTAAAGCCCCCCACCTCTGCCACGTAGGTTCGAACCAGCGCTTTCGTGAGTCGATCCGTTTACGGCCATAGCGCAGTGATGGAAGTGCTGCTCCAATTGCTCCAAACTGCTCCAAAAGAGAAATGCTGCTCCATGCTGCTCCAAACAGTGATTTTTGTTAGTAATTGCTCCGAACCTGCTCCGAAATGGCACTGAGAGAATGAGAATGACGAACTTTTACTGTTTCACCAACTTATAAGTCCTAAAGAAACTCAAAAGAATCCGTATACTATCATTCCAGTATGCCACTAGTGTGCGGCATTATCGTCTCTGATCTCATTTATGCAACAAGAACTGGCATATTAGGCATATAGCTCATTTGGCTGTTCCTTTTTTTTTTTTTTCAGCTAGATATGCAGGCTAGTGTGGTTAAATGTGAAAATGAGCAGGATTGCTTTTATCTCATACGGATTATCTACTGCTTATTTGGCAACAGTTATATGGGACTGTGGTTACTTCTAAACTGTGGCACTCAGCTTTACCGGTTTGATTTGATTTCTGCCCAAAATACTAGTGTATTAAATATATAGCTCATTTCACAGCACATTTTTGACAACCAGCCATGTTTTTAATTGTTTGCTTCTTGAAATTTACATTGATTGTTGTCTGCGAAATATATTTCATAATAAATATCAATATTTATGAGTTGCTTCCGCAATGCTTTGAACTCCAATTGGTGTATGGTGAATTTTGTATCTGCTCCTAAAACACCAATAGCTGCTCCAAACTAACGTTTTTTCCGCTCCAGAAACACTTATGGCTGCTCCAGAGCGGTAATTTTCCTGTTCCAAAGTGTGCTCCAAAAAGTAAAAGGTCACTTCCATCACTGCATAGCGGAGCCCTAAAGGCAGCTTTCCCGCAATAACAGTGTAATGCGGTGAAGCATATTAAGAACAGGGTCACTGTAATGATGCAGTGCATCTCCATGTTGGAACCAGCGTTTTCTTGACTCAATACAATTGTGGCCGTTGCAGAGTCAGAAAGGGAGCTTCGCCGCAATGCGATAGTGTGATGGGGTGAAGCAAAAAAAAAAAAAAATCTCAAGGGGCCACTTTTTCTCGGACGTTGACTGTATTTGTCTTTGGAAAGTTTGAATAGTTCGAATAGTAAAATTCCGGTGCGAATCGAATAGCAAACACTATTCGAAAAATATTCGAATATTCGCCTACCCCTAGTAACAAGCGGTCACCTTTTCAGAGATTAGAAACTAGACAGCCATCAGCTTTGCGGGCGCGAGAAGTGATAACCACCCGAAAGATGAAACCGAAACCAGCCGCATCGCATGCGCGCATTCGGATGCGCAGGCGAAACTGGTGCACTGCTTCGGAATGAAAAAAAAATACAATGGAGAGACATCAGCTCATGAAAAAAACTCCATGTATTCCCGAACCGTGACAGCACATGCCATGCAAATGAAATGATAGAAAAAGGCACGCATTTTAAACATGCAATGCTGTTCATGTGTGGTGAAAACTCTTTGGTGCCTGTTATAGGGGATGCCATACATGTACAGTGAAAACCCTCTTTAAACCAGTGAGAGCAGCAGGCACAGCCTGTACGTTTGGCTTGTCTATGCAGTTGGCCAAATAATGGTACAGGCAGCAGAGGTCATTATGGATTTCTTGCAACAGATTCCTTGGATTGAATATTTAGAAGAGTTTTTGTTTTAATCTCGTAATTGCTGTAACTCTCTCTTCTTTCTGGACGTTTTCCACTTGCCTCAGTGTGGTTGTGTAAGAACACGTTGAATTGGCATAGCATCTCAGCTTTTCTCTGCCAGCAAACCTTTCTGAAGTACGCAGTGCTCTTAATCATGTGCTTTCTTTCTTCTTTTTCACTTCAGAGGACTACATGGTGACGGCACATTCGATAGTGGCCGACTATGTACCTCCAGCCTTGGGTTTGTTGCTGAAGTCATCACTGGGGTATGTTACTGTGACACACTTTATTTCAAATCACTAGAATGCAAGTATGAAAAAGTTTCATGCGGTCAGATTTTCGCACGAGAAGAAGCACTTTTACCGGGGCTGGGCAAATGGCAAAATTATGAGTGCAAAGCGGATTTGAATAAGTTTTAGTGTGAATCGAATGAAATATTTTTTTTAATACTTCCAGGCAAAATTACGGAAAAAAAAATTTGCAGAGGATATATTTTTATATGATGGGAACGTAAAAGCATTAGACCTTATGCAAAATCAGCCGTCTAGCGGCGGCCGTGTGTATTTCCGCCATGTTGAAGGCTAAGTGCACTCTACATGTGCACATGCAGAGCGTACGTATCAACGTGTGGCGGCTGAAAGGAACACCGACATATTTTCATGTGTCATGCTGCTGAGATTGAGGAAATTGGGATCCTTAAGAAGGGTTTGCAGGGAACTAACCTTCATGTTGTTAGATTTCCTCGCGACCGATGGGAAGCAGCAGATCGTTTCGGTGCTCCGGCTGCTGCTTACGACTAACGCTGTGTCTACGTTCGCTGTTCTTAATAGATGCAGTATGTGACAGCATAATCACTCATCAAAGAACACACTTTCGCATCATGCCGGAAAGAGACAGTTTTCGCGCCGTGTGCTTGCAGACAAACTGGCTTTGTGTACGAGCTTCAAAGCGGCATCGCGGCTACTTCTGCAAGCCTGCACTGCTGTTGATGTCATTAGTTTATTACATTGCAATAGCAATTACATGTTAGACAAAATAGACAAATAGTGCGCGTCATCCTTCTCAGCAAATGGACGATTGTGCTGGAGCGTGTTGTTTGTAGTTTGTTCGCGGATTGTGGAGTTTAACAAGGTAGCGTTTGGTAGGATGCTTTGCACATGTACGTATTGCTTATATATGCATATTTTTCTAGAATTTCATGTGCTATCACTGCCCAATTCACCACCCCCCCTCTTTTTTTTTTTTTTTTCAAATTTATACCTCAAGAAGAGCCCATATCAGGTTCTCAGAAAAGCTGATCCCCCTGGAAAAATCCTGTATCCAGCTTACCTTGCTATGAAATGGTAACAGATGCTTCAAGTGTGTGGCACTTTTCGCATGAAACTGAAAAAAAATGATGTTCTAGCAAATGTGTTATATTCGACCGTGGGTGTGCTACGGTTGGTTACGTGACGAGGTGGTTTCGCAAGAGTTCAGTCGGCGATGCAAAACTGCCTAGCTGGAACGGATTGAATTTGTAAGGCGCCAGTAGGCCCCGAGAGCGACGATGTGAATGCAAATACTCTTGGCGTATCGTGTTATTTATATATGAGCACATGTCGGAAGGACATTCAATGAAATACCAGCTAATTGGGACCTACTTCATGGAGTAACTAACACTTCTTATGTTCACTTTTCAAGTGCGTGAGGAGCGTAAATTTTTAAAATTCATATCGTACAGTAATTCTATACGTAACTTACGCCAGTGACTACAGTAACGAAATATTTCTCATTTCAAAAAAAAAAAAAAAAAAGAGGACAATGTTTTATTTACAGTGAGATGCACAATACATCAGGACATAGGCTGCCCCTCATGAAATGCGCTTTGAAATGTGTCAACAGCACTTTCTTACTTACCGTCATCGCTGCACCTAGTGCTTTCGCACGCTAAAGCCCCTTCCCGACCACCCTACACTACATGCAGGTTATTCAGATTGCTAACAACGTTTTGTTCGCTTCACCGAAAACAAAGAGACAAAATTTGTAACCTAACGCATAGCTTCATTCTCAACGACAGCAGGCCTACATGTGACTCGGTGACAAACTCTTACCTTCGATCTTGTTGTGAGGCAGTTCTTTACACTTAGTAAATGTCAACAGAGTGACTAGAGAATGCCAGTAACGTGTGCAGGTCCTTACACGCTCGTGTGACATTTTTATGCCCCGATTGATTACTATCAGAGGAGAAGCAAGCATGAAGTTATAGTAGCAAGAGCAATATGATTCGTTCACAAGCCTCCAACATGGCGCGGAATCGGTAGCTTTGCCAAACATCCGTCAGATGGCAGTAATTTTGCATCAGGTCTGTTTCTTTAGACTAGGTCGGCCTTACAGAGGGGTGCTGCAGAGTGGTGGTCCCTGGTTGTGTTATAAAGAATGAGTAAATGCAGAGGCTGAGTTATATTTATTTACGTGATTTAGTACAACCAAGGTCGGAACCTGAAAGGACAAGCAAAACGTGTTTCATTTAACAGGAGTTCTGTTCACTGAGAGATCAACAGGCGTGCAGAATCTAGGTACGAAACCAATCATATTAGAGGCAGTTCCATATAAGCAGCAGTTTCGTATGAGAGATTTCCATTTACTGAGAGTCTACTCACTCACCTTTTTTCAGTAACTTGTAGCTGTAAGTGGTTAGGGATGCCATCAGGCAAAAAGAAAGAGTGTTTGACACTCGCCATCATGGCTACAAGCGGTGCTGACTAACACTCCTATATTTCACGGACATAAATACTCAATAATGTGGACGAGGGTACAATCACAGCCATAGCTCACTTGGTAGCAGCATCGGGCACGTAATCCAAAGGTTGCAGGTTCGGTCCCTGCGGGCGGCAAGTTGTCTTTTCGTCCACTTTGCTTTCTTCATATTGTCACGTCATATCTATATCACAATTGCTGCAGTACACTTAAAACAGTAAAATTAACGTCCCCCCATACCTTCCTTGGCTTCATTATCTGCCGCTTTTAATTAAGGTTGTGTCCAACAAAGAAACGAGCCCTCACAATTCCCTTCCTTCATTAGTTTTAAGCCTACTGCAGTAACTGGGAATACTGTTAGAGTTATTGTTTTTTTTTTTCTAAAAAATATATCCAACAGCAATGCTCATTAGAGGCCAACGTACATTTTGCACTTTCCACTTTTTCGGTTACAGAATTAAAAATTAAATGAGTGAACTCATGAACATGAATGCACGAAGATTGTTGGTGGGCCAGTTGGTACATACTGAGCGAGAAACAGCGTCCTAGACGGGACTTTTCGTCCCGTCTAGGAGCGCTGTTTCTCGCTATGAATGCACGGTCTTCCTTTCGATATCCTATCCACCATTCACTATCCACAACATGGCTCCACTAGCAGTTTAGGAGAGCAGGTCGCTTAGAGCATTATCTTCCCTGCTGAAGACTGAGGTTGGGGGGTTGGTATTTAAGTTGATTTCTTGAAGCTTTTTCTTGATCTTGAGTGGAAACAAGAAAAAAAAAAGGAACTGGTGCTTAGATGTCCGCTCAGAAGGAAGCTGGCCTAACTTTGTAAAGAAAGACCACCGCATAGGAGCCCACCCAGAATGGGGCACCCATAATGAATCGGAAAAAGAAAGGAAGCCAGCACCCGTGGTGGTTGAGGACAGATACATTGGTCTCCTTCATCAATGCCAGCTCACTCCCTTCACGTGGGTCATCAATTGGTCAACAACCCCGGAACTGATCTCATTGAGCTGGCGTAGTTCCCCCCAAAGATCAAGAAGATGTTTATCCAAAGGAATATGGTGATTCCGTTCAGCACACCGACTGAATGTCTGTTCAGTCGGTTCGGTTCAGTTGAGTGACGCAACACATTCTCCCTAAAGGTAGGGAAGCTCTTGGATGCTAACTCTGAGAAACAACTCATCCTAAGTTACAATGAGTTTTGCAAATAAATTTCCCGACACCAAGGGTGCTTCAACAAAAAAGTTGATGCAACAGAATGAGGCGTGCACAATGGTTGCTGCTGTTGGGCTTGAGTGTGTCCCCTTTTGGGTTTCCTAGGGTTTTACCATGTGCAGTTTTTGACCACCCACATGTCTTTGTGCATTTATATTAAAGAGACTCTATTATTTGGTTTGCGGTCTATTACTTAGTCTTTTGCTGTAAGGGAAAAGTAACAATGTTACTTTTTCACAGTAACTGTAACTGCAACAAGTAACTTTTGGAAGCTCTTCTTGTAACAGAGTTACTTTTTTTTTTGCTTAGGTAACTGTAACTGTAACACTGTTACTTTTCACTGGCAATGTGCCCATGACCAAATCAGCTTAGCTGTGTTGATGCTTTTAGAGAAAATCTACTCACACTCTTTTTTCGTCTTCTGTTAGAGCAGGTGTGCTTGCAATATGTGCGCGTGTGTAAAGGGAGTTATGCATAAATATTGTCAAAATGCTCCCATCGATGTTAGTCATAATTGTGTGAAACATTTGTTGTGTGTTTGTCACTTTCAGCCTGGACAAAAGACCTGCAGCTGACAAGAAGGCAGAAACTCCAAGTTCTCCTCCACCTAAGGTATGGTCGTGGACTCTACAATATCATGTGCATGGTCATGGACTTAAGAAACATGACCAAGTAATCACGACGAAGAATAGGTTTCACGAGGGGTATCTCGAGAACACTTATCTGGTATCACTGATTATGTAGCTGCCCAAAATAAGATAGCTTAGGCCTCAAATTAAGCAGGCAAGGTGAACGCATGCTATCATTACACATACCGGTGAAAACAAGAACAAAAGATTGCGTTTTAGCCAACCCCAACTTGTTCACATTTCAATGGTCCACGACTACTCATCCAAGGGGTGCTTCTCACATGCGACAATTACATACACATTGTGCTTTATTTTATAAGTCCTGTGTTTTCATATTATTGTGATAGCTTTATTCTGTCATGTCTCCTGTATGCCCCTTGAGAGTCTTGTAATGCATCAGTGCTATCGCTTTATAATAGTTTTCACAGTATAATAGTTTTCACAGAGCAAGAAGGGACACTGTGGGCAAATGTGGGCGCCGGTTAGCCAGACGTACACAGAGAACACCCAAGAACAAAGAGACACCACTTTATATACATAGGCAGACACGAGACGAGACGGGACACAAACACCTGCGCGATCACGGCCTTATGCGGGGGTTAATGTTAAAGTTTGTCCACTCACACCGCACTGTAGTCCGCCTTGGTGCGTCAGTCGGTGTGGTCGACCGGGGCGCTGTCAGCGTCAGGTGGCGGGGCGCGTCGCACTTTGCCGAGTCAGTACCGGGGCGTAGCCCGGCCTAGCGGATGAATGCCCGGGAGCATCCCGGCACAGCAGTCGACGCCTGGAGCGACGACGGGAACAGCGCCACGTCGAGCGCCACGAACAGTACCGCGACAGCTCCTTGGACAGCGCCTCGACCCGCGACAGGAACAGGAGCAGCCAGCCGCCAGGAGCTTCGCTTGGAACAAGATCCGAGGACAAGTGGGGCGAAGCCCTCTGCCTGGCAGGACCTCGCGATCGTCGGAGCCGGGACGGGGCCCGGACCAGCAGGGCAGGACCGTGATGTCGGGGCGTGGCCCGATGTCCGATCACCGATGTGCCTCTGCCGCTTGCCGAGCTGTCCCCGTCGCTCGAGCTTCCCTCGAGCCCACGTACGAACACGCGCATAGTCGCGCTTCTTCACTGTCACTATCACTATCACGGTGATTCGCGTGCACTTCAAATGGAATATCGGCCCCGCACACCGACCACAAATATATGTCACCGCCGACGCACACTCCCCAGGTCAATGTTTTTACCACATCTTCCCCCCCCAGTTCAAGAACAGCGAGGCGGTGGAGAAAGAAGGGTAGGCATCTTCATAGAGTAACGTAATAATCGCGTTCAGAACTCTGGGTGTCCCAACGCGAATAGTAGGAAATAGTCTATTCAGTGGTTAGAGATGTGCGACTAAGATAGTCAGCACCGACATTATCCGAGCCGCGAATGTATTCTACGCGTAAGTCGTAGTCCATCAAGAGTAGGCTCCAGCGTAGTACTCGGGTGTTGACTTTTTCGTGCATAGTTGATATATTTCAGTGGCTGATGGTCCGATTGCAAAATCAAGGGCCTACCATAGAGGTAAACATGGAATTTCTGCACACCCCAGACGATGGCGAGGCATTCCCTCTCAATGGTGGAATAGGCCACTTCACAAGGTAGCAGTTTTCTACTGGCGTAAGACACCGGGTGCAAGTGGCCATTGTATTCTTGCAGGAGGACAGCTCCCAAACTGCGCGATGATGCGTCAGTGCGCAACACAAAAGGCCTTTCGAGGTTGGGAGTTTTCTATATCGGTTGGCTTGACATCATTTCTTTAAGTTTCTGAAAGGCATCCTGGTGTTTGTCGCGCCAGTCCAGCTTATTCGGACTTCCTTTCTTCGACAGCTCGGTAAGTGGATGTGAAATCTCGGCATAGTTGGGCACAAACTCTCGGTAGTAGCCGGTGAGTCCGAGAAATGCTCGAAGCTCTTTCTTGCTTTCCGGTCGTGTCGCTGACACGATTTTGTCTGATGTGTCCTTCAGGGGTTGCAACAGTCCTTGTCCCACAACGTGACCAAGAAAGTTAGTCGTCGGGGAACCTATTTCACTCTTCTTTGGCTTGATAGTTAGACGTGCCTCGCGCACACGTTGGAAGTACATGCCGCAGTGTGGCCATGTGTTTCGCCCATGTTGTAGTTGCAACAAGAACATCATCGAAGTAGTAATATACATTGGGAATGTCGCCGACTACCTCTCTCATTAATCGGTTGAATACGGCAGGTGCGGTTTTTATTCCAAAAGGCATAAAGCGGAATTGATATAGGCCCGAGTCACAGGAAAATGCTGTCAACTCTTTGGATGTACTGGCCATGGGCACCTGCCAGTATTCTTTTGTGAAGTCGAACTTCGAGAAGTACTGGCGCCCAGTAAGTTGCGCAAACATCATGTCAGGGCGAGGGATTGGTTCCGCATCCGGAACATTATTCAGTTGGCGAAAATCAATGCAATGTCGCATCGTGCCATCCTTCTTCTTCACAACCACAATTGGTGCTTGGTAAGCGGATGTGGACTTCTCTATTATGCCCAAGCGCAGCATTTCCTGCACTTCTGTCTCAACGGCCTCCTTAACAGCGAATGGCATCGGGTATTGTCGGACATGGATGGGCATGTCGGTGGTCAATTTGAGTTGGCAGTCCAAAACATCAGTCTTTCCCGGTAAGTAGGAAAAGATGTCATGGTAGGTGCTAAGAAGCTTGGTGACTTGTTTCTGTTGCTCGTTAATGAGTTTAGGACATATCGTCACATCCTTCCAAGTCTGGGTTTGAATAAGCGTGGTATGGAGTGGACTCTCCGAGTCTTCGAGTTCGGCTTGTTCCAGTGACGACACAGCAGCGACTGTCGGCGGTTTAGGATTGTTGGTTGTCCTCTTCTCATACTTTTTGAGCATATTTATGTGGAAGACAGTGGTGCGATGGCCGAGATCAATGGCATAGTCTAACGGACTCTTTTTATCCACCACTTTGAAAGGGCCTTTCCACGCAAGTATTAACTTGTTAGAGTCCGCGGGCAAAAGCACGAGCACTTTGTCACCAACGGCCAATTCTCGCTTCTTTGCCTTTCTGTCATAATACCGCTTCTGGTTTGTGTGCGCTTTGGAGAGTTCTTGAGCCGCGATGTCGCAGGTTCTCTCCAACCGTTGCCTCATGTCAACGATGTACTCGTAGGCTGACTTCATCACCTCGTCCAACTTAGGATTTGTCCACAAGCCTTTGAGGATGGTCATTGGCCCCCGAACATACCGGCCGTACAATAGCTCGAAAGGCGAGTATCCAGTACTCCTTTGCGGCATCTTTCGGTAGGCAAACAACTGAGGGTCTAGGTATCGATCCCAATTTTTAGGGCATTCCTGGCACATGTGGCTAGCATACGCTTCAAAGTACCGTTGAAACGCTCCACTAGCCCATTCGCCATTGGGTGGTACGGTGTTGTCGGTAATTGTTTAACCGATAGAAGTCGGCTAAATTCTTTCATGACCGAAGACATAAAGTTGGTCCCACGGTCACTGACAATTTCACGTGGCACGCCTACTCGTGAAAACATTTCCATTAAGCCTTCTGCCACCATTTTGCTCTCAATAGAAGGCAGAGGTATAGCGTGTGGGTACCTGGTAGCAAAGTCCACCATCGTCAGAATGTATCTATTGCCCTTTAGGATGTCGGAGACAAAGGGCCGACGACGTCTATTCCAACGCGGGAAAAGGGCGTCTCGATAACGGGCATTGTGCCAAGTGGAGCTCGTCCGACTAGATGCCGAGGGACAGTGCGTTGGCAGACATCGCAGGATTTCACATACCGCTTCGTTTCAAATTGTACACCAGGCCAGTAGAATTCGGTGAGAATGCGGTCTGTTGTCCGAGAAATCCCTTGATGGCCTGCGAGAATGCCCTGGTGTGCGAGCTTGAGTACCGTCTCTTAATTGTAGAAGCACAACAAGCTGCTCCAGCTCTTTTCCCGACAGTAATTTGTGTCGTCGGTACGAAATTCCGTCAGACAGGAAGTAGCATGTCTCACGACTGTTTACTATCATTGTCTTTCCCATGCTCTCGTAACACCGTCGTAAAGATGCGTCATTCCGTTGGAACTCCTCAAGCATCGCCTTGTCTATAACTCCAGCTGTAGTTTTTAATACTGGAAGTCTGGAAGTAGAGCGTCTGGGAGTTCCCTGTGCAACGGCAGCTCGCTCACCCGGAAGTTCCCCTTGGTCTTCGGTTTGGAAAGGCGGCAAACTTGAATCTTCTGGCACTTGCGCGTTCTTGGCGCCAGTCCAGAAAAATGACGATCGTCCTTAACCGTGTGTCCCGTGGCAGTGGCTAGGTCGTCCACACCTGTCGCCCTCTTATCTGCATGGCTTGCTTCATGCTGCTGTTGAAGCTTGCATTCTGCTCCTTGCTCTGCAGGTAGCGCACCTTCAATATTCCCCAGGACCACATTGTAAAGCGGGTTCCGCATGCACTTCACACGCACGGTGCCAGTGAAAAACGGCGTGTCGACCGATACGATTGCCTCCGGCAAGTAATGCACGGTGCGGTCTAAGAGGAACACTGGGCTCTTTGTGCCTGTAAAGTTTCCTTTTTGTACAAGCGCTTCCCTAACAACCACAGTGTTACAACCGGTGTCGCGGAGAACAGTTACAGGCTTGCCTTCTAGGAACCCTTTGGCTACCGGCAAGGTGCCTATGTCGGACGCGATCGGTGTACATGCCGACGTCGTATTGACGATTGGGATAGTTTCCCCGTCGTGGAGTACGACGTATCCCTTTTCTGGTCTCGTCGTCTCGGTAGTTTCAGGGGTCGACAGCATACACGACGCCTGTCGCTTCTCCTGCGTCCTGCCCGTTTCACCCGGCGAACCAGTCTTACCACTGGTCCAGCCAGTCGCTGATGGGTTATTCTTCATCCGAGACCAACACTCGGATGCACGGTGCCCTGTCTTGTTACACAAGAAGCACTGAGTATTGCCTTTCAGCGGCCGCTTTGTGTGGGTTCTGTCCTGCGAGTACTCTCTGCGGGACTGTCCTTATAGCACTTGTCTCTGCCCAAGTTAGAAAGATCCTGAGCTTCCAAAAAACAATCAGAGTTCGGTGCCAACGTGCTCAGCTTCTAACAATTCCTTTCCTTTAAGAATACCCGCAGTGATGGCGAGCATCCTTTCATAAACTGCTCAGAAATAATTACGTCGCGAAGAGCATCGTACGTCTTCTCAACTCCTGCTAGCTCCATCCATCGATCAAAATGTCCTGCTATGCGAGACGTGTATTGAAGACCTGTCTCTTTCTCTTCAGGTTTCGCTTTCCGGAACTTTTCGCGGTGGCCCTCGGCGGTAAACCGGAATCGTAGCTGCAAGGTTGCCTTGAGCTGGTCATAATCTGTTGCAGAGATGGAATCGAGCCGGCTGACGACTGACAATGCTTCGCCTGTCAAACACAAACTCAGCGAAAAGGCCCATTTGTTCCGAGGCCAATCTTGTGACTCGCGACACGCTCGAATCTTTGGAGGTATGCGTCAAGGTCATCTCGCGCTTCATTAAAAGGAGGCAGTAACTTGTGTGGACTGCAACTGTCCAACATAGCCGGCGCAGATGCGTCGCTACTCGGCTGTTGCGGACTCTCTCGCTTGTTTGCACTAGCTGCCTGAAGCTTGAACTTCAACTGTAGGACGCGTTCCTCAGCTGTAGCCGTCTCTACTCCAGCTCCAATTTCTCGCGCTGATCGTCACGAACTTGCGCACGTAGCTCCCTTTCTATTACGTGTTGCGCGTCAACCCACTCTTGGAGCGCGGCTCCATCTAGCCCCATGTCTTTGCCGATTGCGTGCAGCTCCTCTACATCCATGGATGCGTCCGTGACGTCTGGCTTTCGGCAAGATGGTGTAGCCGATCCTGGCAGGCTCGCCAAAATTGTGGGCAAATGTGGGCGCAGGTTAGCCAGACGTACACAGAGAACACCCAAGAACAAAGAGACACCTCTTTATATACATAGGCAGACACGAGACGTGACGGGACACAAACATCTGCGCGATCACGGGCTTATGCGGGGGTTAAAGTTAACGTTAAAGTTTGTCCACTCACACCGCACTGTAGTCCGCCTTGGTGCGTCAGTCGGTGTGGTCGACCGGGGCGCTGTCATCGTCCAGGTGGCGGGGCGCGTTGCGCTTCGCCGAGTCAGTACCGGCGTAGCCCGGCCTAGCGGGTGAATGCCCGGGAGCATCCCGGCACGGCATTCGATGCCTGGAGCGACGACGGGAACAGCGCCACATCGAGCGCCACGAACAGTACCGCGACAGCTCCTTGGACAGCGCCTTGACCCGCGACAGGAACAGCAGCAGCCAGCCGCCAGGAGCTTCGCTTAGAACAGGATTCGAGGACAAGTGGGGCGAAGGCCAGCCTGGCAGGACCTCGCGATCGTCGGAGCCGGGACGGGGCCCGGACCAGCAGGGCAGGACCGTGATGTTGGGGCGTGGCCCGATGTCCGATCACCGATGTGCCTCTACCGCTTGCCGAGCTGTCCCCGTCGCTCGAGAGCTTCCCTCGAGCCCACGCACAAACACGCGCATAGTCGCGCTTCTTCACTGTCACTATCACTATCACGGTGATTCGCGCTCACTTCAAATGAAATATCGGCCCCGCACACGACCACAAGTCGAATGAATATCGGCCCCGCACACCGACCACAAATATATGTCACCGCCGACGCACACTCCCCAGGTCAATGTTTTTACCACAAACACCTTCCCTGTTTGCTCTGCAAAGCTACTTCAAGTGCCACTTTTGTTAGTTCTCAATCTAAGGAAATGTCAACGATTGAAGCAAACGCAAGCATCATCTGACTTTGAATGCTTCCAACAGTTGCATTGGCCGCAGACATGCAACAGCGTGCTGTCAGGGCCAGTCTCAGTTCCGTTGTCTCCACTACGAAGGCAGCAGTTTTCATGCATTTCCTTGAACAACATACAGCTCTTTCCACTTATAATGTAACTGTTTATAGTGCAGGGCTGCCTTTAAAGGGACCCTGAAACGGTTTCGACGATTTTGTACAAACACATTGGGCCAGTAGACCAAGTCCTAAGGGTCATTTACAGACTAATTTAAGCTCTCTGTGTACACTGTGTAATTTATTACGCTATAAAGCTGCGAATCGCTGCAGATCACTGCGGCTCAGCTAAACGCGTTTTCAACTGCCCATTCATAGTACAACATGCAGTGGGCGCACAACGTCACCGGAGCTGCTGATCTGATTGGCTGCTGTGCACGCACGAAAAATTGGCTGGTAGGGTGGTGGCACCTGTCGGAGCAGATATCAACCACTTCTCGATGTCTCTGTTGCCAGACGGCGTGCGTGCTGCCGGGCGCACTGGGGCTATTGTCTCCGAGATTGCACGCAACCTGTTGGCATGCAATCTCGGAGGTCATCACTGGGCGAAGCTCAAATCGTCGAGTGTGCTCACGTGAGCTCTGCGATCGCCAGCGTGTCTCATGAGTTGAGGAGGCAAGGCAGGGGTGAGAAGGAGGGTATGATATAATTGTCCGTAGCTGCCTTGGTACACGGTGTGCCACTAAATTTGTGGCACCAATGGTTCAATGATGCTCTAGCCTAAACGCTGACGAAGCTTCAAATAACCGTTTCAGGGTCCCTTTAACACGGTCTTTTATCACTCCCATTTATCCTCCTTTACACCACCGTGTGTATGCATACCGCTCATAATATGCATACGGCTCATAAGTATGAAGTAAGTACAGCATTAACACTATTTTTTACGGCTGCCAATTAGCTTGGTAAGATATGTGCCGCTGTGCAGAGAAAGAATGGCCAGGCAGTAGGGGACGACAGACTGACACTTGAATTGAATTGATTTGAATTGAGTTTTACTTATCTTTTTTTACAAAGTATGCAAACACTGTGAGGACCCTTAGCCGTAGGCTAGTTTGAGTCCAAAAAACAACATTTGATAAAGGCACTTCGGTAGAGCGCATCAATATAAAGTTATATAACAGCGAATAAAGAATCCATAAACAAACAATAAAGCACATGAAATAACCGCACAAAAGAAAAACCACAGAAAAGAAGAATAAATAAATAAATACATAATGAAGAATAAGAATTTGTCGTCAGACTAAACATGACATGACATTCACAGGTAAGTTAATTCTTCTAAATAGTGATTTTCTAGTGCTTTTGAAAGATTTGAACACATTTTTATTTCGAAAGGTATAGCATTCCAGATTTTAATACCAATGAACTGCACTTGGATCAACCACACGAATAAATTTACTGATTGTTGTACAGGTGTGGTATAAAGGGTCCTTTTAGAAGCAGCAGCTTCTCTGTGAGGCATACTAGCTGCTGGGCTATTCAGAGATTAACCCTTTGAGACGCTATGTACACAATTGTGTACATGACTTGTTTTTGCTCCTTGTATCAACTAGGGGCTAAGGTGAGAGCGAGATACATTGAGCTTCTGATAGATTGAACCTCCTGCATAATAATCTGTCTTCGTTTAACTTCATTTCGCAGCGTATTGTTGCGTATGATCACATTGCTGAAGGCACTACCCCGTTCGACGAGTCGTTCGATGAGCCGCGTCCTGCGAGCCATGTTAAAAGTATACCTTTTCTTTGCTTTAAATGGACATAACGAAAAACGAATTTGTACTATATTTCTAGCCCGAGATTTCATTCTATCTATGCCAAAATAGAGCATGAATGACTGCAGGATAAACAGATATTTGATTACAACTTAATTAGAATAAGTTACTATAACACACATAAATGAACATATTATGACATTATTTTTGTTGCAATAGTATATTGAGGGCCTTGAAATAACGTTGTATTGTTTTGAGCCATTTACAGACAGTTCTTCATAGGTGGCGTCTGAAAGGGTTAATGGAGTGCAAGAGGTCGCTAACCGTGGGCCCACCATCTAACCTACCGTATTTACTCGTATAATTTGCACACTTTCTTTCGCGATTTTGGAGCTCCGAAAAGGGGGTGCACAAATTACGCGGAGATTTTCGAACGCATCCAAAATATTCTGCTATACAGTCGAACCCGTTTATAACGAACTTGAAAGTGCCGCGAAAAGTGGTCGTGATATCAGTAGTTCGTTGTATATGGACTCGCCCTTAAAAACGTGCACTTAGCGATCAAACCGATTTCTTTTTCTGCGTCTTTAATACAAAAAGTGCTAGCAGCCCCTCCGGTGACAAGTTAGGCCTTTTCCCGTGTTAAGCGACGCCTGCTGCGTGCTCGCTAGTGAATTAAACCACCTATGCAGTGAACTGACGCCGTTTCACTAAACCGCGGTGCCGCCACGTGGAGCCCATCATCCCTGGCTAGTTGCGTGCGGCGCGTCACCTACTCGGCCCACGCCGTTATCGCCGGGCCGTTTGCTGGCTTCTGTATGCACGCGCCTGTGCATTCTTCATGCATGCTTCACTCCGGAGCGTGCACGGGTGTGGCGGGTAGCCTGTTCGTTCAACACGACGAAGACAAGCATATTGCAAGCGACGCGCAAGCGGACTCGCACGACGCAGCGGCGGCGAACTTGCGAACGGCAGCATCGCGCGCTTGTGATGCTGTTACTCCGCACGGTTTACGCCACACGCGCAGCGGAGCAGATAGCTGCAGATGACTGTGATAAGGTTGTTGGCGATTAGTCATAATGACACATTCATCGCCAGCCGCCACTTCATCTTTGCTCTTTTATCGTTGAAGGCATCGTCGCAATCGCGCGGAAGTCGTAATCATTCATAGGCCGGTCTCTGCCGTTAGCGAAAGACAGAACATTTTTTGCGGCACGTTGTGGTTTCGGCGAGCTGGTGGTCGTTGCGAACTTTTAAGCGACGAAAAGTTATCGCTTGTTGCATTTATGGCTCTTGCGCTCCAAGGTGTTGTTTGGTTCATCGTAGGCGGTCGTAGATGCAGAGAACGGCGTCAGAAAACGCTGCCGTGCGACAGCTGACTGCAAGGCTTCATGCTGCCTCCTAGTTTTTAGATGTGAAGCATCTTATGGCGGAGCTTAATCCGGTGTGCGGCGTGACATCCCTTACTGCGCATGGCGCAAACCCTTTAAAAAAAAAAAATAAATAAAAAACCTCCTTTCCCCCCTCTCTCTCCTCTAGGCATCCCTCCCCGCGGCAACCACACCCTCACTGCGCATGCGCCTCCCCTCCTCTCTCCCCTCTCTCCTCTAGGCATCCCTGCCCGCGGCGTCCACACTCCCACTGCGCATGCGCGTCCCCCCTATCTCTCCTCTCCTACGCTTCCCCCCTCTCTCCTCTAAGGCATCCCTGCCTGCGGCGTCCACACTCCCACTGCGCATGCGCGTCCCCTCCTCTCTCTCCTGTCCTACACTCTAAGCCGCAAAGGGCGAAAAGGGGTCTGTGGTTTCGTCCTTTTGGGGGGGTAACTGCGTTGCCACAATCCATTACTCCCCAAAGGATGAACGATTCGTCCTTTAGGGAGTAACTGTGAGGGGACGATCTGTTAGTCCTCAGTAGTTTTGAGGGACGAAATGTTGGGGTGTAAAGTTACCCCTTTGTGGGAGTAACTGATTTCTTCCTCTTTTTGCCTGGTAACTGCGTAGGGACGAACTGTTACCCCTGGTGGGACTAACAGTTGCTCCTTCTCGATAAAAAAAAAATCAATTTATTACAGTTTCTGGTTGAATTACCGAGAATTTGGAGGTTGACATATGCATTTCATGACATATACAATCAATACACACAAGTAAATTCAGAAGTAAACTACAGAAAATTCACAACCAACACACAGGATTCGAACTCGCGACCATTGAATCAGCAGCCACGTACGCTAACCACTACACCATGCCCCCGTACACAGCAGTGAAAATTACCGGGGTTATATATGTAGGCACCGTTTGGACAGTGCGCATTCTGACATGTTCGTCAAAGTGGCAAGATTTATTATATTAGGCTTCAGCCTGCAGTGTTTCGCCGTTCGTGAAAAATGTAAAATGCGCTGGATTGGTTTTTCTGCGAGCGTGCTTCGAGCGAATTTGCGCGCTTGGTGAATGCATGTATATATAAACGTTCCCATATATGCTCCTGTCGCTGTGTCAAGCTTGCTTGCTGCTTAGTGTACAGAACGCTGTTGGTTATATCGTTCAGCGAAAATGTCTATTTAGTGTCAGAAAAACGAAAACGTCTAACGAAACAACGAAGTTTATTGAATGACTCGTGTCAATTCTGCAGCATCGTACACATAAATTAAACAACTTTGTTGAATACAGAAGATAGGATGGCTTCCCTGAAGCAATGAAAAGTGCAATGTTTTATTCGAATGGATGCTGTCCAGCCGACTTCAGGAAGTGCAACAGCACCATCGACAGCTGCTGAGAGCGTGTTCGTAGCTGCAAGATGTTGAAGACGTTCCTCAGGAGGCGCAACGCTCTCAGTTATCGATTCCCTGAAAAAGTAAATGCAGAACCATTCATTATTTCCGGCAGAAGTGTGCGTCCACTTGTAGCCACGTCACACGGAGTCTGTTAGAAATGCCGCATGCCTAAAAATTAGACGAAAATTGCTCTTTCACTGAACCTGTCATAATGCAATCGAAACAGTTCAAAATGTGTTGTGAAGCTCAAGAAACCCGTTCTGGATTTTAACGTTTCAAGCTTTCACAGGGACACGCTTGTGGGCCCACTTACTTATCAATAAAGATAGCGCTTCATTTGAGAGAGAGAAAAAGCTATATGATTCTTAGCGTCGCTACAAATGAGCAAAGTCGCCGATGCGGTTGCCGACTGCCTGTGTTAGTGGTGCTAATCCTTCAGCTAGACATGCAATTTTATCAGCCAATCTTCCCAAATGACTTGTTTACCTTGCAATAGAAGACATTGAGCGGAGTTTACGTGAATGTTCTTTCAGAAAACCACGAAAACTTCTGATAAACAACGCTTATTTGTGCAGCGCTGAAAAAAAAAAAAAAATTGAACAGCTGTACTTGCTGCAGCTAATCTCCGAGGTTACCATGTTTCGATGGCCCAGCCATCATGTTTGTAGTTCTATAGCAGGCGGAACAGCACTCACGTCAACAACCATGAGTGTTTGGTTCGTGAAGAACGTGAATGTTAAATAAGCGGTCAGCGTTACATATCAACAGTACACAGCTAAAATCACGCCGAGTGATCGCAGCCTTGTTTACACTCACCTTTTAGGCGATATCCAGTCGGCGCGTAGCATTTCGATGGCGTAGCACTTCATTCCAGTAGCGGAACCACGTTTACCACAGCGCGAAGAACATTCCAGTGCACCATAAGTGCCAGCATTCACAACCACGAAACGAGAACACATCCACAACACACCGCTGCACCATCGAGGGTTAGCTTGCCGCGCTATGATGAGAACACCACGCCGCGCATGGATACAGCTTGGGCGTGTGCACATTTTTTTTTTTTTGTGTGTGTGGGTGGCAGCTTTCTTACATTTGCTTATTATTATGCCATATAAACTATATTACCTTACTCCTGCCGTAATTGCCGTAGTTGTCATGGCCGTGTACACTAAAACAAACTGTTAACAGTTGATTTCTTTAGCGGACTATTTTCTTACGCGCACGCTGACCATTCGTTCGAGGCCGCCGTTGCGCGGGAAAGTTCCATGGGAGTAAACGTTGCTCCCTCTGGCCTAACAGTTCCTCCCTCATTTTGCACACGGCACCTTCGTCTTGCAGTTAATCCTCCCGCGGACTAACTGTTCGTCGCGGGGACGAAATGCAGCAGTTACTCCCTTTTTCGTCCTTTGCGGCTTAGAGTGTACGCTCCCCCTCTCTCGCCTCGCGACGCCGACGCAGGCAGCGTCTGCTAGCGAGTTTCTTGGTTGAAAAAACCGACTGCTCGCGCTGCACAACCGTTCACTGGCCACTCCGTATATATGGCAATGGATTTCGACCTGCAAGGTGGTGCCGGTGGGAGATTTCTCCTGTGCGTTGTTGAACAATAAAAATTCGCAGCGTGCGCGTTAACTAAAAGCGGACTGCGGGTCTCTGTGTCCAGTCGGAGTCATCTGTCTCTCATTGCCCATTAGCAGCGATTGACATGTTCCAGTAGGAAACACCGCTCCATCACTGCGTGCTTTGCGCCTCCCCAGTTTTCTCTTCTGCGCAACGCTCGATGAGCGCCAGCGTCAACGCCCCGCCAGTGTAAGCGTTAGCGCCCGCTGCTTCACATCTACACATGGTTCCCTTTAGTGGGAGATGGTGTAATTTTTTAAAATTTTTTTTCCCCTCACTGCCGTTCTGCCAGTGAAGAAACGCCTGGAAAGTGAGCGACCTCGCTCGTAGCATCCAAAAATCTGTGTGCGGTGCTCGCCGCGGCCTATGACATCGTCGCCGCGAGTGAACAGCAGCGGGGCACGCGAGCACGAGCCTCTCTCGTGCTTTAGAATGCCTGTTCTAACTTTTTTTTCGCTTCGTATGCGCCATATTTTTACCGCGATTGTGCTCGAAGTGTTCGTTGTAAAAGTAGGAGGCCTTGAAAAATGCTCCGCTATTGGCCCCGAGATCGAGCGGAGTCGCCGCCTCGTGGCCACTGGCTGAAGCGCGCCTAGTGTGGATTGCTCCTCGCGTCGTCTGCTAGCCACATAAGGCTAGCATGTGCGCGTACTCCATGCTCATCCTCTCAGGGCGGTTTGTCCCGCTCTGTTAGCGCAAGTTTAACTGCTTGTATGTTTGCCTAGCACGATCTACAGACACATTTGACCTTGCTCGGCTGTATATTCACTGCAATAAGACCAGTGTGTGCACTTGCCGAGAGTGCTGTGTATCCTCC
>JALIZH010000116.1:0-33718 GCA_030522465.1 Rhipicephalus appendiculatus
GGCACTAGATGTCATCGTACCGTCCATTCGCCAAAATCATTTCAACGTGGGTGCCTCTTTGTCGTTCAAACACGTCAAATGGTGCATTTGGTGTCGTCCTTGACAAAATAAGTGTTAAATATCGATGTGTGAATAAAGAATTTTAGTGACGCCATCACGTGAAGTGTCAGCGATTTTGAAATCATTGTCAACTGCAGAGCATGAACTAGCGTCTCCAAAGGCCGGTTAGAATTACAGAAAGGAAAAAAGGACATGCGCATGCATATATCTGTAAGCAGAAAAGCAGAGTGCACGAAGTTCAAATTCAACTCATTGCGCAGAAATACAGGCTTTTTCTTTTTTTTTTTTTTTTTTTTTTAGCAGCCGCTCGAACAAGACGTAAATTCTTGATTCAGTCGCGCGACAACAATGCTGCTGTAGTATAAGCAACACAGAAGGTAAATATATACAAAAAAAATCAGCAAAAAGCATCTAACACAGTGCCAAAACACTCGACTGTCGCCGAAGGCCAGCACCCTATTCATGGGCGGATTGCGCTTCTCTCACGCGTTACAGGAACGTTAGGCCGGCTTCTTGCATTACTCTGGCAATGGAAAGGTTATATACCACCATCAGGCTGGCATCAACGCACTTTATTTGCCCACAATCTGCTCAAACCGCTCGCAACGAAGCGCGGCTGTGTACATTTGGGCGCGTGTCGCCGAACGCCTATCCACACTAACGCGGCGACGGTGCTGCCCCCTGTAGCCCGATCTCGCGCCGAATATCTGATGCAATCTGCCGAAAAACTCGAACGTTCCCTTATCCATTCGCTCAAGAAGACTCGAAGGTGAAAGTCTTATTTTTCTTTTTTCCTTCACAGTCCGCGTATTGACCTTCCCCCGCACCCGTGAGAGTCTTCTCCACCTCACCTGGTTTTGGTCTGCCTCTGCGTCGGCCCACCTTTGACCAAGTGACAATGTGTTGTGATTACATCATTATAGGATCAGGCATCTAAGGATTTCGCCCAAAGAAACCAGTAGGAGGTGAGCTCTCAGTCCTTTTGTTTGGCCGGCTCGACCGTTTGTTCGTTTTTCGTAATGCGCTTTATCAGTTCAAGTACGTCCACTGATTTCTGTCGTGAGAGCGCTCGGGTTCGTGCCCTTATGATCAGCCCGCAGTTGCTGCTCGATCGACGCTGCCCCCCTCCCCACCACACCCCACGACGCCACTTTATGCTCCTTTGCCCGACGGAAGACAGGAAGCGCAATTCGTCTCTGCTTGAGGAGCCATCGACGCATCCGCATGCGCCCTTCGTGCGAGAGATGGCCGGCTCGTTTATTCTCTGCTTCAGCTGCGTTCCTCCCACGCATTCGCGCGCTTTGGTACCATAGTCGCGGACGACTTTTCTTGGCAATGAAGGGAAAGCTACGGGGACGGAGCTACTGCACATGTAATCCTCCGCGAAGTAGTCCGGTTCAGCTCGCCTTTCGAATGACAGCCGTGTTCGAATAATAACACTCCATACAATTAGCTACGTCTTCTTAGACATCCATTTGTGAGTGAAATTCGTCACAAGCTCCTCTGCGAATCGTAGAAATAGCTGGCGGGCGACTATCGCTCACCTAAAGATGAAGAGACCATTTTGACTGTCAGGTGCACGTAAAACGTGCGATGTTGTCACACGTTCAAAAACGCGAAATGACACTGCATAAATGAAAAGAAATATGAATATTCCTTCCTGCGTACTGCGTCTCTTTATAAACAGCATTCATTAGAAGATAAAGTATTGTTTTTTTTTTTTGATTTTCACGCGTAAAACACCGGCGCAAAGTGGGACTGTATTCTTCAGCGATAGCACGCGCCCAGTTTGGCCCCGTAGCCTTCCCTTCATTGCCAAGAAAAGTTGTCCGCGAGTATACGTAGAACACACAATAAGGCGCGCGATGTTATATATTTGGACGTTATACGGAACATAACGGTGGCGACAAAAACCCTCCGGGATTGTCCATATCACTTCTATCGCAATTAAAGGACGCCTACACTCTTAAAAAAAGTACTAGTACTTGCTAACTTTCGGTAGTAATAGTTTGTCACATATGTTACAACCCTGCTAGTAAGTGCAGTTAGTAACCGCGAACGTGGTAACTGTTGCTACCTTTGCCGTTACTAACAGCATTCAGTAACTGTTACTACCTTAGCCGTTACTAACCATAGGTAGTAACTTTACAGGTTTTAAGAAAAAAAGTAGTAACCGGTAGTACCGTGTTTTTTAAATACGATAGTCTTTCTTGGGATACTTAAACGCAAAAATTTTGGTCTGTCTGTCTGTCCGTCCGTCTGTCTGTCTGTCTGTCTGTCTGTCTGTCTATCTGTGACCCGATTCAGCTAGCTACAGGGCCAAAGTGTAACTAATTTCTGAACGCCCAGACATCTTGAACTGGTGTTTTCGTTCATACTTGTGAACATATTCGATCAAAAAGCAAATACTACGCATACCAGAGGCGCAACATTAATATGTAAGTATCAGGTCGTGTGTTCTTTTATTAGAAAACACACAGATACGTAATTCTAAAGACCCTAGTGTCTTTTAGGATGTGCTGAAAATGCGAAGCTGTGCATGAACTGCGACGCTTTGCACGAAAAAGCGCTTTGCTGACGATAAAGTCCAGCCGCTGGCAGTGGCCCTTGGTTCAGCACAAGCTCATGTTTTTCGATGGCGTCCATATCTCGCGCAGCGCCGCCTCTATTTTATCAATGCCAGCCAGATGCGGCCAATTCAACGTAGAGTGGGCGCTGTCTGAGGCAAGGCAAAACATTGGAGTACGGCCGGCACAAGACTATCATCTTTCGACGACATTTGCAGCGAAGCACGCAGATACGCGGACAATTTTTTGCCACATTATTTCTGAATACTGGTCAAATCAATGTATCATTACTGCACAAGTTCGGGTAATCTTGCGTGGTGTGCCATGAACGCGAAGAATAGATAGACGTAACAAGTTCACTACGCTGCCATACTAGGTAAGCGACTCCTGGAGTATTTATAGCCCCTACTTTCAAGATGCATGTCTGGCACAGGTGAGCACCTGTGTTTCAGGATGAATTATAAAAAATGTGAACCTGGAGCAGTATGCCCTACTACCTGATTGCGTGTGTTTGGGGACGTAACACAAGACTTTTAATCAGCCGTATTTTAAAAAATGATATGACATACCTATTTATTATAAAAGTGCCACAAGAAAGCATTATGTACAGCGACCGAAACAAGGTACCGAACTTAAAAGTTAAAAGCTTAAAAAGTGAAAAGGTTAAAAATTAAAAGGTAATAATCATTTGTGGGGTTTTACGAGCCAAAACAACGATATTATTGCGAACACGCCTTAATTAGGGGCTCCGGATTTATTTTGATCACCTGGTTAATTATGATCCGCTAGTCATGTTAGCTTGTTGTAATTGTCTACTAAAACGTGTGCAGCACTTGCTTATGGTTCATTAGCTTGTATTTCTGCGTTTTGACGATATCAGAATGACGCTTAGAAATCTCCGTTGCGTAATTAAAAAAAGATGTTTTTTTTATCCATGGGCATCTTGCGTAATGTTTCCGATTAAAGATGATAAGTCTAGACGATTGCACTTATAAATTAATACAATAGGTATTACCTACTATTTTAAATTAGATAGTAAACGGCCGGGTAGCAAAAAAGGTAGTAACGGTGCAAGAAAGATAGTAACGGCTGCAGTTACAACCTATATGATTCCACTTACTAACTGTGTACTAACGTAGGTAGTAAACAAGTAGCAAAAGGTTAGGAACGGCCTAAGAAAGGTAGTAAGCGCTGCAGTTACTACCTATTTGCTTGCAGTTGCTACCTTTTTTACTAAATTTTTTTTAAGAGTGTACTGGATGAGCGGCTGCGGTAAGCTGGGCTGTACACATCGCCACGACAGCGAATGTGGCTGCACACCACGCTGGTTATAAGAGCCGTGAGAATCTTCTTCATGCGACGACGAAAGTACGTACTCATCGTATAGACGTGAGCACCTTTGTCAATTAAAGATTCATTATTAATGTCATCAACATATATACTTCAAGCGTGTTTCGGTGTCTACGTAAGGTCAGTAGATGAACTTTGGGCAAGGTAGAGAGTGACTCTCTACAGCCAGAATCTGCGCAGCCTACATTTCTGGGGAGATACGGCTGCTAAATGACGGCGAAGGAGAGTGGCGACGCCTATGTGGACGAGATGAATGACTGCGAGGTGGCGACGACGGAAACGTGCGGCCGTCGTGCTCAGAAGCAATGAATACTGACGAGTCCGTGCGGGAAGGACAACGGCGATTTGTTGCGCGGAGAGGGCTGGATTATTGGGAGACGGGCTATAATACGTATACCGAGAACAACTGACTTCGACACGAGCGACGTGCGCACAGCGGGAGCCAATATGCGTATCATCTGCCGCTCACTCTTCAGACGGGTTCAGGGAACGAAGAGGTAGCTCACGGCGACGTGCTGTGTCGACAAAATACTGTGGAGGCGTTAGTGTTGTTCATGATGCATGCAGAAGAAAGCAGACTCACCTTAGTGAATTCATGGCGGAAACCGTTATGGATTAAGGAGATAGCTCGCGTCAACACGTCAGACAAATCGGCTCATTTCGAGCAGGGCACGTGTCGTCTAGTTCCCGTCGGAACGATACGCGTCATATCTTCGGTTGCGGACGACTCACAAGATACTCATTCGCAAGACGACAATCGAGCGGTGTTCGTAAGGGGCTGGGAGTGGTGTAAAATACGCCTACTCTGGCTTGATCTAGGTGGTTACACTATTTAATCATGGCATCGATGGTCGTTACGTTGGTAAAGACGACGCGATTGAACATGTCCTCTGCAATACCCTTCAATATAGATATTTTGTCACCCCCCTTGGGTCGTGATATTTTGTCATTCCCTTACGTCTTTGTCACCCCCTAACACGTCTCAAATCCCTCCGAACAAGGCCACAGGATCGTGACATTATCAAAGATTGAAAGGAACTGGCAAATCTCGGCGACATCATTGGCTGCGTTGCCGGCGCGGATGAGTTTTCGCCGTGCACTGACACGAGCTGTTCTCGGCATAGTCATAAGCTTGGCCTGTCTCGTTCGTGCTAGACACTTGGCAGTCGTCTCTGCTTTCGGTGAGTCGTCAGTTTAAGTATTCCTACACTTATACGATAACTGTTCTGGCCTGAAAGCAAGTTGTATCCAAGCTGGCGCCGCTAGCGGCAATCGCCACGGCAGAGGTATCGACACAAGCACAAGCTAAATTATTCTATTATTTCATCGATTATTTTGCTATTACAACTATATTATTTACTCTATTATTTTGCTATTACAAGCCTCCTTTTTTAATGTCTTAATGGTACACCCAACCTTTGATTGCTGCATTGACTGTTTTCTACACTTCGTTCGCTGAGGAGCTTTCTGATGCATTGTCATTGTAGATTTTTATCGCTCTTTCTTCCCGCAGTTTTTGGAATACAACAGAGCCAATATGGACATTTGCCACAGCGGCAAAACTGAAACAAAATATGTCTTGTCTCGTCGACGTGAAGATAAATCAGACTGGCAGTTACTCCTTTATCGAAAGGTCTTACCGTTCTGACGACAAGTAAGTTTTAAATGGAAGAACGAACGTTCTGTGCATTCATTGGCGGACGCCGCTTAACCCCAGAATATGCTATGATTCTTTTCCAGGGAAAGAAGGAACCTCGACCTGAAGGGGTTTGTTTCTGTCGGAAACGACTACAGCTTTACAGCAATGCTACTCTACCACGCAAGTAAGGTTCTACAACGTCTTGAATTTTCTGCGCGAGAATAATCTGCTATATCAGCACCGACAACCAGTGGCGTAGCCAGGGGGTGGCACACCGGGCACGTGCCCTCCCCCCCCCCCCCACCCCGAAATTTTTTTTTCGCCATGGCATACATAGGGGAAAATGACCATTTCAAGGAGGTGCACCTCCTGAAATCAAGGTGGTGCCCCCCCCCCCCGAAAAAAATTTCTGGCTACGCCCCTGCCGACCACGTGACTTAATTTCAAATGCCTAATGTAGAACTAATGTTCACACCAGAATCTGAACGTTATAGTTAACCTCTTGTATTTTTTGCATTATTTATTTTTGTATCGCACCATTGAACATACCTAAGTGCCCCTCGATCGTCGCCACGTGGAACGTGGTATATAATACGGTATTTATCCACGTTAAACTTGCCGCTTTAATATGTACGTACAGTTACCCGAATCGAAACGCGTATCGGCAATTCTTAAGGAAGATTACAACCATCTTCGTTTGGAAGGCCAAAAAATAAAAATTACCTATTATATCGTTTGCGACACATCGCCTATTTAGTATTGCCCGTTCCTATATCAATTTCCTTTTCATTTTAATCTTGAACGTTTGCGGAAGTGCCTGACGCAATTGAACTGAACTATTATAGTCGATCAAATCTTACTACAAGTTCTCTAACAGTACAATGATGACGGGAACTGCACGCGGAGGGGTCAAAAGCTTCTTACTACTTTCTGCTTCGACATGCCTCATGTAGCAAAATAAAACTTTCCCATGGGCTGCACTTGTATGCTCTTAGTCAAGGCTACGATTAAGGGTCAAGGTGGCCGTATTTGGATGTAGGGGGAATGGAATAAGACCCCAGTGTTTAAATTTGTCTGCACGTTAAGAAACCTCAAGTATTGTAAAACTTTCCGTAGTCTCCACTACGACGTGCCTCATAATAATATCGTTGACTTATAAAACGCCAGAATTTCTTTTCACAGTAGCGAGAAACCCTACTAAGGTCACAAGCAGGGAAGAAAATATCAGTTATTTTCGCTGCGTTAGCAACACAGTATGTTTTTTTTAGACAATACAGATTTTTCAATCAAAATTCTATGGCAGTCACGTTCCAGTCGTTTCGCACAAGTATTCTATGCCGAGGCGGAAATGTTTTGCTGCAACTAAAATGACGATGACGAGACTAATTAAAAAAGGCTCGTCAATTAGATTTTAATTGTTTACTTTAGTGCAGTTGCCTATATTAGAACGCAGTAGTGCGTGACAATTTATGGCCTACCCATCTCTTAGAAATCGCGAAAGTGCACGTTATTCCCGATATTCGTCATCGAATATTAAGAGGAGATACGATTCGGAAAAAAAAGTTGCGTTAATCTGCAGCCCAGGGCAATGAGACTTACGCTGTATATATAGGCTTTTATGCTTATTTCAAATGTGTAATTAGTTTTATAGTAAGTTGCACAGTTTTCGTTTTGTTCCAGACAATGTGTAAAGTATAGTTCTTTTTGGACAAACTTTTTTATGCCGCTAAGCTTTTTACGGTTCTGAGCCATTAAGGGCTCATATTTCTCCTCAATAACTCTAGAATGCAAATAACTATGAAGAAAGTGCGTATATAACATTTGCATTGTCAAAGAAAAAAATGTAATGCGACAATTTTTAGAATCCTCAGCCCATAGTAAATGCTTACTTTAGTTTCGAAATATTTATACAGGGTATATCAAGTTTTAAAGGCGATACTTCCACCTTTCACATTTTAAGAAATATGTGGGCAAACTTTCATCCTGATCGTGCTGTCAGAAGTACCAAAAACATAATGTTCAAACTCAAGAGGTTGCCCAAAAATGGATCTTGAAAAAAAAAACGCATTTTAAAGGTATAAGTGAAAGCTCATCTATGCGGAAAAGATATGTTATTTAAGATGATTTATTCCATCATGAGAGCTTGGCAATCATGGTTATTTTGAGTATGGGGCTTTAGTGAACCCCTCATGCGTAATGCAATGGCATCCAGCCAGGTGACAATTTCCAGGTGACTCTAGAAAATGAGCACTTTTTAGTTTTTTAGTAGCCACCTTGTGCTGTTTAAAAGCGATTTTAGCCCACTTCGAGTTTAATTACGATTTTCAGTTTTTTTGTCGTGAAAGTAGAGAAACTACACTTGTGAACGCAAATAAAAACGAAAAATATGTAATTTTGGAAAAAAAAACTTGCATTTTTCGACTCGCATCTCCCCTTATGGGCGAAATGGAAACTCATCGCAGCCGGCGCGCACGAAACCCACCGACTCAGTTACCTCAGACCGCAGCTATACATGACAAGAATGGGACGAAATTTTAGGGAAGGTGTGTCGTGGCCGTATCTTTTCGTGAAAAGCGGCAAGTCATCTCCCTGGCGCCCGCGGATTGCCTTACATTTGCGTGTGGTGTTTGGCGCTTACCTGTTTCTTTTGAGCTGTGCGCAAGGAAACCACAACGTCAACTTTTTCTTGCTCTGGAAACATAAAACTCTGGAGCAGCCATAGCGGTGCTTCTTCTTGCAGAGAGGTGAAACAGTCTTTTGCTGCTGTTTGTAGAATAAGAAACAAATAAACACCACACATCACACCCACAGAATACGCTGCCCACTTACGTATTTGGTAATACTAGCCAATTTTCCTGACCATAGGCTACTTCGGCGCGCCATCATTCAAATTTCGTCACTTTCTTCTCACGTGCGGTCTTACGTAAGGAGGCCACGTTTTCAGCGCGCCGGGCGCGGTCACTTTCAATTTCGACCTTAACATTCGATGATAAATATCTCGAATAACGTGCAACATTCGGGATTTCTGTAAAAGCAGGCATGCACTACTTCGCACTCACTGCAGCATTCTAACATAAACAACTGCCATCAAGTCAATAGTTAAAAATAATTAACAACTTTCTGCTTATTAGTCTCGTCATTGTCATTTTATCTGCGGCAAAGTATTTCCGCCTCGACGTAGAGTATATGTGCGAAAATGACTGGAACGTGACTGTCATTGAATTTTTCTCGACAATCTGTGTTATATATATAAAAAACGCCGTGTATTATAGGAGTACAACAGAGACATTACTTTTAAGTGTGAAATCTGCTGTTGTTGTGAGATCACAACAACAGGCGATATTGGTGGCGTAGTTGCCCGCGGCCGCCGCTATAGGTGGTGTCCGTCACGGTTATCGCGTGCCATGAGAAAGAAGACAAGGTTGGAGCAGCATTTCAAATCAGGTACTCCGCGTGTAAGTGGTGTATTCTGCGACAGAGCCCGTGACAGTGCTTGAAACGCCTTCGAAGAAAGACCCTGTACAGGCGCCATGTCGGGCAAGGAATGACGTTAACAGGTGCAATACGGCGTGGTAGCAGAGTCATAATGATATCTGGGGTTTTACATCGCAAAACCACCATATGATTATGAGAGGTACCGTAGTGAAGTGCTCCGGAAATTTCGACCACCTGGTGTTCTCGTGCACTGACATCGCGCAGTACACGGGCCTCTACCATTTCGCCTTCACCGAAATGTGAGCGTCGCTGCCGCGATCGAACCGGACGTTCGGGTCAGCAGCCCAGTACCGTAACCACTGATTCACCGTGGCGGACGGCGTGGTAGCAGAGTAAAATCGCATCAGGTACCACACAGTGCAGTGCGAATTGCTTAACGAGGGGGGTTGTTTAAAGATTCCCAAACATTACAAAGGGTTCAGTCATAATTTTTCATGGTCATGAGCCGCAGCTTCAGAAAAGCACACATATGTCTCAGAGACGCGTAGTGGGTACCGGGATTCTCTGTAAAAGAATGAATAATGGCATAGTGGGTACTTCACTACTTCGCAAAATTATAATGATTGATGGCGTAGTGGATACCGTACAAGTGTACTTGCAGTTGTTGCCCCAAGAGAAGTTTCAGCGGGCTCCAGAAACACCCGGCCCTCCAGCTGTCGCTGTTACTGCGCTGCGTGTCACGCGTAGGCCTGGTGTTTCCTTTTTCTGAGGCGGTGTGCTGTTCGCAGTCACGAGGCCCATCGGGCTCTGGTGACTTTCACGAAGAAAACTGGTCTAGTCACCCGTTATATAAGCGTTTTTATTTGTCCTACTTTGTGCTGTCGCAGTCTCCGTCACTTGCTTATTTCCTATTTTCATTCCACTTACTATTCGCCCATATTCATTTCCTATAATTATTCCCTTCACCGTAAAAAGTAGGCATACGCTTTGGCCCTTCACAATGTGATTGCGAGCCTGCTCCTTGTCTATTTCTTGTGTGTCATTTGTTTGTTTGCGTGCGCAGATTAAACTTTAATATGACTTCGTCTCTACGTCTGAAAGCCGCATAATATTCCTATAAAATCGTCACATATAGGTGCATCGTCGCCCATAGGTGTATCGAAGTTAAATAGGCTAGTTTGTCGCCCGTAAAATTATTTTGAGTTAGCACTGGCAAGGCAATGTCATCAAGAAAATGGCGTCGCGCCGATGATGCTCTCTACACATTCAGAAAGCATGCTGCTTTCAATTAATGCTCACAATGTTCTACGCCGCCATAAAAGTGGCATTTCTCAGTTCAAGTTTCCATTAATTATACCGTCGAAATAAAACCCAGCCAAATGTCTTTGTGTTTCCTACATGTGCCGACTCAACGAGAAAATTGTGTATCCGTGCGTACCTGTGTCGCATTCAACGAACTTCTCTACGAAAATGAACGTGTAGAGAAAAAATTTTCTTGGCGGTGAAGCTTTCAGAACTAATGGCCTCACGCTAAAAGTTAAGGCAGCTTGGTACTAGGGGGTGGCGATCCTTAAGGAAGTGCGGAGCTCGGGAGCCTCCCTTATTTCTCTTTATTATTCGCTTTCTTTATTCATCTTTTTGTTTCGTTTTTCACTTTCTCTCTGTTCTTGCTATCTCTTTTTTGTCTCTATTTCCATTTCTGTCTTTGTCTCCCTGTCTCTTGATCGATCTTTCTATATTCATCTTTATTCTCTCTCTCTCTCTCTATTTCTTTCTTTACCTTTCTGCGATGCTCTGTCTTTTTCCTACCTCATTTTCTATCTGTACATTTCTCCCTGTCTCCCTCTCTCATTTTTTTGTGTTTTTTTTCGGTCTTTCTGTCTTTTTTTTTCTCTCTATTTCTCTCTATGGCTTTCTTTTCCTCTCCATGTGCTCCTCCTCTCGCCCATCACAGTTATTGCATTCCACACCACACAAATCAACGCACGTGTGCCGAGAGCGAAGCAAAAGATGAAGAAGAGAACGAAGAAAGCACGTGCGCATCATGATGATGGCAGTTTTCTGTTCACTCTGCAAGAACTAAAGGGCGGCTTAAACTGCTTCGCTTTTAGATAGCCGTGTTCTTTTCTGTGGTGAAAACACACAGGCTTTCGGAATTTCAATATATCAGGGCAATAGGAATGCGTAGTAACTGCGGCACAAAAAATATACATACACAAGAACACTTTTTATGAAAGCTTCGCTCAAATATTTCATAGCAGTGGAACAGCCATCTCTGGTACAAGAAGCAAAAGCGACATGGAGGATTGTACAAACTGAAAAACTGCCGACCACATGGTTTAGGGACCGCGGGATTTGCCTTCTGAAACTCCGTTCTATATGTTGACGAGGGCTTGAAGGAACATACCGTGACGAAGTCACCGACGTTGTCGTTCCAGAGAAGGCGGCTGCCATAAAGATTCCGACTCCACGTTAATGCATCACTTGGGCATATCTCAAAGAAAATTCTGTCTCGAGTTTACATTATTCTTTACGCATTACTGGACACGCCAAGCACAACGCGCTCAATTGAAGTGCGTACGCAGTGTGCGCTCGTGGGGTCGTCAAATGCCTGCCATCCAGCACTGCAGATGGCGGCTCAGGATGAGAATTAATACAGTGGTAGTTAGAATAACGGTGGCAGTGGTGCGTCTGCTAGTCATACCAAACCTTCATGTGCCTTTCTTAGCCAAACTCAAGAGAGTCAAATGTGTTTTTGGACGTTGCACAGAATGACCGTGCAGCTCTTACAAAAGCAGTTTGTGAACACGGTCAACACTTCCTATCATATACAATGTATAATTCAACGGTGACGCAAATAGATAACCTCATCGTTTTCCACATCGTAGTCATCAAATACAGAGTGTACTGTGCTGTGTGTTTCAACTGCGCTCGGTATTCCAAGATCAAAACCTCCACGATGGCCCAGAATAAAAGAAAACATCCGGTTTGCTTTCCAAAGGTGACAAAGGGGGCATGAAGGAACGAAATGGCAGAGACATGGTAACTATGTACTAAATCCATTCGAAACTATGTGGTTCTACTTCCCACCCACGTCAAAAGAAAAATGATATGAATCTCGACCATTTCATATAGACATTTGTGAGTCAGGTTCGAAAATAATCAAGGCAACGCGATTTCTTATTATATCCTGATGAATGCAGGACCTAAGGCCTGTCACGCTCCGCAGTAAAATTGACTCGTTTCTGAACTTATTGCAAGATGACAGTATGGGTGAGCCGCGGAGTGAACTGAAGTTTGCGAGAACTGGATGCAGAGCTTCAGCTCTTGTTGTGCGTACTTCATGGAAATGTCGCTTTCTCGCTTTATCGGCCTTCATAGCCTTTTTAAGCGGCCTATTAAAAAAGGTCGGAAGGAACACCCGGAGTGGTAGATCCCCGACCACAACAGACCAGCACCCCAGGCAAACAAAGGGCACTAGAAACGAAGCATCATGGCGACAGTGTTGGTCCCAGTGGTATTTTGCCATGAAAGAGTGAAGCAGTTAACGCAACTTTTCCGTAAACAACCCCACGAAAAGTCATTCCCACCTTGGAAGCATCCGCCCGGCAAGGCAGAAATTTGTGTGTTCAGCATGATGGCTCACGTTCTGATGAAAACACGAGAGCAAAATAAATAGCAATCCCAGCGAGAGGACGGCTCATAAAGGAACCAAAATTACCACCAATATTTTTAATTCCCTATAAATTATCTTTTTCACATATCCCTTCCTCTTTTTTAGATGCGAAGCTTTTCTTAGCGCACTTCGACGACGTTGAGCGTATCTATCTATCTATCTAGCTATCTATCTAGCCGCCTGCGACTTCGCGCTGTCCTGGCCGTATCGTTAATGGGATTTATACGAAATTTGGTATGGCATAACATGACTGTATGACGAACATAAATCTCTGGTCATATCATGAAAATCATGAATAACTTGTCATGAAAAGTATGATTTACATGCCACGCTCATGGCGCGCTCGCGGCCATTTCGTTAGCTTGACATACACCAAATTTGGGATTGAGTGACGTGACTGTATGACGAACAAAATGACAAGTGGTATATGGAAATCATGACATGTCATGAGCGACATGACTTGCATTCCACGCTCATGGCGTGCTCGCGGCCGTTTCGTTAGCTTGATATACACCGATTTTGGTATTGAGTGACATGACTGTATAACGAACATAAGTGGCAGGTGGTAACATGAAAATCTTGGCATGCATGTCATCTACAACGCCATTTACATGCCACGCTCATGGTGCGCTTGCGTCCAGTTCGCTAGCTTCATATACACCAAAATTGTTATTGCGCGACGTGACTGTATGACGAACATAAATGACAGGTCCTAACATGTGTAAACATGACATGCAAATTATGTAAAGCATAATTTACTCGTTCCTGGCTGCTTCGCATTACATCGATTCCCACATTCCGTGGGATCTGCCGGCTTTTTTTCTCTCTTTCCTTCACAAATCCTACTGGCGCACGTCTCGCGGCCGATAGCCTGTCGGTGGTTGAGCAATTTTTCCAGAAACCCACCAACGAATCTGGACCATTATTGCCGACGCGCGTATTGCCCACAACAATCCCCCTGCTCCACTCCTCTGCGCTCGCCTCTACTCTCTGTTCGTGGGTGTGTTCAATGCCTCGTAATGAGCTGACCTTGGAGACTATTTGGTTAAACACCTTGATGCAGGGGACATCGCTTCAGCGGTGAGAGATGCCAGAAAACGACATTGACTCTTCACTTTTACGCGTTTTTTTTTATTTGCCATTCTTTTATCTCCTCGCTTTATTATGTCACGTTTATGAAAGTAAAAATTAGGCGCTCCCCTTCTGCTTCCGTTCCTATTGTTGTCATTTTGACAGTAATTAGCAGAAATTTAGCCGGTCATTTGTCCTTCTGAGTCATTTATGTGTGTTCTCATGAAACTCCTAATAACCCAAATCTAAGTTCTGCAAACGTTTACTTACTTATTATATTGTGATCGTTCTTGTATAGATAACTGCCCCGCGTCTTACCCAGACATCACACTCAAGGACATTACGAATACCTGCAAGCACAAATATAGCTGAGTTTTGATCTAACTCTTTCATGACCACGCTCGAATTTGAACGTTATTCGCCCGGTGCGCCACCGATGGCAGCGCTGCGAACGGCGCTCTGGTGATGCAAAAGCCGGGAATTCCGCTTTTGTCGTCTGATAGGCTCTGGGCTAAAACAGCAGAATTCCCTTTCTACTTCGCTCGCGTCGCAAGGGTTCCTTGACTAGTCGCTGCATTTTCTTCTAATGATAGTTATTTGGATGACTGCTAGCATTACAGAACGTTAATAAACGTTAACATTTAAGGTATCTTCCATATACCAACATCCATCGCGGTCAGGATCATGCCCCCGAGTTCATAGCGTCAATCACTGGGCTGGATGACGTTGAAATAGCTTACGTGAAGCGCAAACGTCCCGCCAAGGGAGTAGAACAGAGTCTACACTAGTTTGGAAATGAAGCGCGATCAATTTGACGGCTTATTCGCAAAAGTCAGCGTCGTGTAAACAGACTTGTGTTCAATGGCAATTCACACTTCACTCCCAAGTGCAGTCATGTGGGCCTGTGTAAGCAAAGCGTTTGGCGACAAAATAAATTTGATAACTTCATCGACCAGCGGTTTATTGCGGACTAGCGTAGACTTGGCGAGTTTGATGTACAGCGGTGAGCACTGTTAGGGTGAACACGCGAGTGCGTGGCCGACGGCATTGTCAGCGCCGCGTAACAGCGATCGTTGGAAACATTGCACATGCGCAGCATGTGTTCTGCGATACACTCTTTCCACCGCGTGCACCACGTCATGGATACGCTTGTGCGTCGTCTGCTAGCCGCATTTTTGTCTGATAATCTGGTGCATCATTCATTTCGAGGTCCATCTGGATTAAAATTTGGGCACGAATGGAAAAATTAGTTTAAGGTCGTTTATATTGGAACTATTTATTTAAGAAAACTGCAGAGAAGGACATAACTTAAAATGCAGGGTGCATCAGCTTAGCAGACAAAAATGCGGCTAGCAGACGACGAACAAGCGGATCCATGACGTGCTGCGCGCGGCGGAAAGAGTCTATTGAAGAGGACATGCTGCGCATGTGCAATGTTTCCAACGATCGCTGTTACGCGGCGCTGACAATGACGTCGGCCACGCGCTCGCGTGTTCACCCTAACAGTGCTCACCGCTTTACATTAAAACTTGTTACACGTACTATCAGCTCCGAATGAAGCGCCAGAAGAGGTGCATGTGGTACACTTCGCACCCTTATTATTAGAGATAGAAAGCTCACGCAGTTTGCCACTGGTGCGCCACGTTCATCGCGCAGTGTTACCTATTCGGCTGCGCGGGCTTGTCAATGGTGATGACAGGACGGCGCGCACTAAACAGTTCCTAATGTTTAGGCAACACGCTCCGCTGTTCGTGTTTCATTTGACAACGACACTAGCTTGGTAAACAGTAAGAAAAATTGGGGAATGCGTCCAGGAAGAGGAGAAAGAGAGCTCTTCCCCGCCATTCTTTTGGCCCCTTTGGCTGGTCATTGTTATTTTTACCGCGCTTCAACAAGATTGAATATTTGAAGGTGAAAGCCTTGAACTTCTCATTAAATGCTCAAATTGACCATCGGCGTCCTGCAGCGGCAGTGTCGAACGAGTGATGCAAAAAGTCTTCACACGCACTGTGGGAATCGATGTAATGCGAAGCAGCCAGGAAGGAGCAAATCATGCTTTACATAATTGGCATGGCATGTTTTACATATTACAACCTGTCATTTGTGTTCGTCATACAGTGACGTCGCGATATACCAATTTTGGTGCATGTCAAGCTAGTGAACTGGACGCAAGCGTACCATGAGCGTGACATGTAAATGGCATTGCAGATGACATGCATGCCAAGATTTTCATGTTACCACCTGCCACTTATGTTCGTGATACAGTCATGTCACTCAATACCAAATTTGGTGTATAATAAGCTAACGAAACGGCCGCGAGCGCGCCATGAGCGTGGCATGCTAGTCATGTCGCACATGACATGTCATGATTTCCATATTACCACTTGTCATTTATGTTCGTCATACAGTCATGTCACTCAATACCAAATTTGGTGTATATCAAGGTAACGAAACGGCCGCGAGCGCGCCATGAGCGTGGCATGCAAGTCATGTCGCACATGACAAGTCATGATTTCCATATTACCACTTGTCATTTATGTTCGTCATAGAGTCATGTCACTCAATACCAAATTTGGTGTATATCAAGCTAACGAAACGGCCGCGAGCGCGCCAAGAGCGTGGAATGCAAGTCATGTCGCTCATGAGACGGCATGATTTCCATATTACCACTTGCCATTTATGTTCGTCATACAGTCATATCACTCAATACCAAATTTGGCGTATATCAAGCTAACGAAACGGCCGCGAGCGCGCTGTGAGCGTGTAATGCAAGTCATGTCGCTCATAAAGTCATGATTTTCATATTACCACTTGTCATTTATGTTCTTCATACAGTCATGTCACTCAATACCAAATTTGGTGTATATCAAGCTAACGAAATGGCCGCGAGCTCGCTATGAGCGTGGAATGCAAGTCATGTCGCTCATGAAGTCATGATTTTCATATTACCACTTGTCATTTATGTTCGTCATACAGTCCTGTCACTCACTACCAAATTTGGTGTACATCAAGCTAACGAAACGGCCGCGAGCACGCCATGAGCGTGGCATGCAAGTCATGTCGCACATGACAAGTCATGATTTCCATATTACCACTTGTCATTTATGTTCCTCATACAGGCATGTCACTCAATACCAAATTTTGTGTATATCAAGCTAACGAAATGGCCGCGAGCGCGCTATGAGCGTGGAATGCAAGTCATGTCGCTCATGAAGTCATGATTTTCATATTACCACTTGTCATTTATGTTCGTCATACAGTCATGTCACTCAATACCAAATTTGGTGTATATCAAGCTAACGAAATGGCCGCGAGCTCGCTATGAGCGTGGAATGCAAGTCATGTCGCTCATGAAGTCATGATTTTCATATTACCACTTGTCATTTATGTTCGTCATACAGTCATGTCACTCAATACCAAATTTCGTGTACATCAAGCTAACGAAACGGCCGCGAGCACGCCATGAGCTTGGCATGCAAGTCATGTGGCACATGACAAGTCATGATTTCTATAATACCAGTTGTTATTTATGTTCGTCATAGAGTTATGTCACTCAATACCAAATTTGGTGTATATCAAGCTAACGAAACGGCCGCGATCGCGCCATGAGCGTGGCATGTAAATCATACTTTTCATCACAAGTTAGTCATGATTTTCATGATATGACCAGCCATTTCCATTCGTCATACAGTCATGTTATGTCATACCAAATTTGGTATAAATCCCATTAACGATACGGCCAGGGGAGCACAAAGTCGTAGGCGGCTAGATAGATAGATAGATAGATAGATAGATAGATAGATAGATAGATAGATAGATAGATAGATAGATACGCTCAAAGTCGCCGAAGTTCGCTAAGAAATGCTTGGCATTTAAAAAGTCATCACACGATGACGTCGCCCTATGACATCATGACATCACAGACCACCAAAATTTGTGAAGTCATAACGTCATGTCACATGATGACGTCATCACATGACATCGTCGCTTCACATTGCCTGCGTGATTGGTGGGCTGATCATGGAGGCTATTCAAAACTAGGTGATGTGTAAAAAGCTTTCAATGTCTCCGATCCTGTAGGCAGTACAAAACCCCGTTACGTCCAGAAAGCATTCAGATGGGGGAGGAAAATGAACAATGCCACGACTGACGAAAAATTACTGCAGATCCACGAAGTGAATGCTGATGATGGAGCGAAGCTCCTTGGAAGCCAGTTTACGTCATTTTATTTTAGTAAGTGTAGCGCCATTGGTCGGTGCGCTAGCGCTGCACGGTCTGATTACGAGCGGCTAGCGAGCAATGCAGCGCGCTGTACACGACTTATATGCGCGCTCTAGGTAAGAGCGGCACGGCGCCGGCGCAACACCTGCGCGCGGTCGGTATACGGGCTGCGTGCGCTCTGCGAATGGTTCTGCGCACGACGTCATGACCTTGATTGATACGTTGCTGAGAGGGGGGTTTCGGAGCGGCGCCGCAGCTGTTCCGACGGGAACGTACGCTGACGACGGCGACAACGGACATCGTGCGAGCCTAAGGATGTTCACTCCAAAAAAGTAAAAGATGGCTTTCTCTTTCGAGTCACCTTAGGCAAATGCATAAGGGACCCCGTGAGTCTTTTAAATGCGAATGCATTTCATAGTCGGGCTATGTCAGGCATCCGGCGTTGGCGTTGTCCGCGGAGGAGGAGCAGGAGGATAGGTTGAGGAGGTGTGCGCGCCGGCAGGTGTTAGATGTGAAGCATCTTATGGCGAAGCTTAATCCGGTGGTGGTGGTGTGCGGCGTGACCACCCTTACTGCGCATGCGCAAACCCTTTCAAAAAAAAATTAAAATAAAAAACCTCCTCTCTCCCTCCTCTAGGCATCCCTCCCCACGGCAACCACACCCTCACTGCGCATGCGCCTCCCCTCCTCTCTCCCCTGCTACGCTCCCCCCCTCTCTCCTCTAGGCATCCCTGCCCGCGCCGTCCACACTCCCACTGCGCATGCGCGTCCCACCTCTCTTCTCCTCTCCTACGCTCCCCCCCCTCTCTTCTCTAGGCATCTCTGCCCGCAGCGTTCACACTCCCACTGCGCATGCGCGCCCCCCCTCTCTCTCTCCTCTCCTACGCTCCCCCCCTCTCCCTCTCTCGCCTCGCGACGCCGACACAGGCAGCGTCTGCTAGCGAGTTTCTTGGTTGAAAAAACCGACTGCTCGCGCTGCACAACCGTTCACTGGCCACCCCGTATATATGGCAATGAATCTTGACCTCCAAGGTGGTGCCGGTGGGAGGTTTCTCCTGTGCGTTGTTGAACAATAAAAATTCGCAGCGTGCGCGTTAACTAAAAGCGGACTGCGGCGGAGCTCGGCGGAGCTATATATGAAAAAAAAATTTAAAAAATAAAAAAAAAATTAAAAAAAAACAAGAAAAAGAAAAAAAAAGGCTCTGCGCAGTGCTCCCGACCGGGCTGCAGAAATTAGGCGCCTTTTTCCTTCTTCGAACCACAACCACCATATATAATTGGAGTGAAGCACGCGCGAAATGCATTCGCATTTCCTCACGATTCCCTTCGGGGAGGTGGGGGCATTTTTTAGTAGTGATTGCATCACACCCTATCAGGAGTCGACCGTACAGAGTGATTTACACTATTTTATTGCAAGTACATCTTATAACAACTTTCGATGCGAAAGCTTTGTACTGATATACTTTAGTATCATTACAATAATTCTGTTGTCCGCCGCGGTGGTATAGCGGTTAGGGTGCTCGGCTGCTGACCCGAAAGTCGCGGGTTCGATCCCGGCCGTGGCGGTCGCATTTCGATGGAGGCGAAATGGTAGAGGCCCGTGTACTGTGCGATGTCAGTGCACGTTAAAGAACACCAGATGGTCGAAATTTCCGGAGCCCTCCACTACGGCGTCTCCCATAATCATATCGTGGTTTTGGGACGTTAAACCCCAGATATTATTATATTACAATAATTCTGTTCAGCATACTTTCAGACGACCGTGAACAAGTCAGCAAACATCGATTCATTAACGTAGTGATTAAAATATGAAGGAAGGGAGCACCAGTTAAAGGGTGCTCCCTTCCTTCAACAAACGAAACACAATTTTTAGAAGCCTGTGACTTCGGACACGCTATTTTTTTGTCGGTGCTTTGTCTGCGTAAAGAGCACTGCCTGTTTTCGTCTGGTTCAACATATCTTCCTTCCTGAAGTGGTTCTCGAGGAAGGGAAGGCTAACACTCTATTCTGCAGCCCTTGCAGTAGCGCGTCTCAGCGCCACGACTTTGGGATGCCTCTCGATCTCTCCCTGTTTATTTATTCATATCCAAGCCCATGAAAAGTGGTCATATAAAAGAGGTCGGTGAAAGCCTAATCTCACACAAGCACAATTTTAACCATGAACCTACTCACGAGCGTAGCCAGAATTTTTGGTGGGGGGTGGAGGGGGGGTCTGAGCTTCCTTGATCTATGTTCTTGCGAGTGTTTGTATGGGCACGCATATATTCACATACAAAGTGCAATAATTTCAGGGTGGGCGGAGGGGAAATGAACCCCGCAAATCTCCTACTATCTTCGCCACTGAACTTATCGCTTGAAGTGGTCGTTTTTTTTCCGGTTCGGCCCGGACCACCTTCGTTCTTCCACACCTAATGACCATACTAAAAATTGAAAAGGGGAAGCACGGCCAAACGTCTTGTTGCTGAAAGCTTGCGATCGAGAAGCTCTTTACGAACTGATCAGGCAAATCAGCCTCAAAGCATACGGCGAGCGTTCGTGGGCAGACGCCGGGACGAATTGACGATTGCAAAAAAAAAAGAGTTTAATATAGGATTCCTTGCAAGTTTCCTTATGTTTTTTTCAACCAGAAAGTCGTTCAGAGACTACTTTCTCTTTCTACCAAAATCCGTTATCTCTCGCTATTTTAGGGGCGAAGCTCCTTAAAGCGGCACCCGTTCGTCCCTCGTCGTAGTGCGTAACCAGTCTTACGCTTTGACCTCCAAGGTGGTGCCGGTGGGAGATTTCTCCTGTGCGTTGTTGAACAATAAAAAATTCGCAGCGTGCGCGTTAACTAAAAGCCGAATTCTTCTGTCTCTCATTCCCCATTAGCAGCCATTGGCATGTTCCAGTAGGAAACGTTAGTAGAAGTAGAAGTGTTAAAAGCCGACTTCTGCTGTCTCTCATTCCCAGTAGCAGCCATTGTTTACATCCAAGGTAGTGCCTGGTGAGATTTCTCCTGTGCGTGATTAAACAATAAAAATTTTGTTCAAAACGCCGTTGATTGATGAAATAAACCAACGAAAGACGCCAGATGTTTTCTAAAAGCAAAACGAAAAGACGCCAGATGTTTCTAAAGCAAAACGAAAAGACGCCAGCTGCTTAACGAAAGACGCCAGATGTTTTCTAAAGCAATGGTTTTATAATCAAAACCATATCGCGATACAGGTTTGTAGTTGACGATGCTCGTTGCCGTCGGTGTGTGCTCGTATGCAAGAACCACTTAGCTTACATTTCACCGACCACAAAGCGGTCATAATGAAAGGACAACGGAAACCAGCAATAAAAGTTTGATAAAACATTTAATCAATCGTTTCACGTCAATTTTATCGGGCGAACTAACGGAAGAAATTTCACGGTTTAACCGATGATTACTTCCAGGAGCTTCGCCCAATCTCATCATCATTCACCTCGTGGATCTGCCGTCAATTTTTTTTTCTCTGTGTAGCGGTACTTTCCCAATGACATGTTCCCTGATCAGCGTGCGTAGGATAGGGGTTGACTATATGCCGTTACCGAGGTAATTTTTTCGTTTTAAGGCGAAAGCCTTTAATGTCTCATGCTCACGTCCGTGCGGTGTCCGTCCGGTGTCCGTCCGTCCGTCCGTCCGGTGTCCGTCCGTCCGGTGTCAGTCCGTCCGTCCGGTGTCCGTCCGTCTGTCCGTCCGTCCGTCCCTCCGTCCGTCCAGTGTCCGTCCGTCTGTCCGGTGTCCCTCCGTCCGTCTGTCCGTCCGGTGTCCGTCCGTCCGGTGTCCGTCCGTCCGTCTGTCTGTCTGTCTGTCTGTCCGTCCGTCCGTCCATGTCCGTCCGTCCCGTCCATCCGAGCTCTGGCACGGAGCCAGGTGGCCGCCGGGATGCGCAAACGGACGCCGGTCGCGTCGGACTCTACAGCCCTCGCACTTTGCTTGCGTAGCTTCGCTGTGCCCAGCGTTTGCAATCGTTCTGACCGACGCCGTCTCAATGGACACAGGCGTTCACGGACACAGGCGTTCAATTCAATACACTTTCGAATTTACAAAGGGACCATCAATGTAGGCGCTGGAACGCTGTGGCGTTTGCACGATGCACAAAGCGCGAGAAAATACTAACGCATGCGAACGGAGGCAGATTAGTCTCGCGTCTCGCTGCGACTGGCGTAAAAAAAATTAAAAAAGAAAACACGCGCACATTCGCTTTGTGTTATCCCACTGAGAGAGTAAAAGAAAAAAAAAGACATGGCATAGTCAGTGGAACGGCCACACGCTTTCGCCGAACACACTTTAGAATGTACAAAGTGTCCTTCAATTTTTTAACACGAATGTGTTTTATACCGTGGTCCATCACGGCTACACTGACGTATTTCCGTCACGGATATGACGCTGTATAATATAACCAACAGATTGCTAAGAAAAAACTAGAAGAACAAGTGCCGTCGCCTAACCTACGACCTCTCGCTCCGCAGCGCGCGGTGCGAAACCACTAGGCCACAGGGCGTACGTTCTTGAGCTTACTAACGGGTAGCTATTTATATATACCATATACCGCTGGTGGTCCACAGAGCTCGGCGACTTGAGCGCGTTTTCGTCATCACTAGCGAGATGGCGCCAAGGTGGTGCGGAGGGCGTGCTTTAAAAGGTCGTCGCCCCTCTCGTTGCGATGCGCGCGCTCCTCCACAGGGCGTGGTCGCTCGTGCGCGCGCGCTTATCTCGTGATTGGGGCATTGGGCTGCTTTGTGCGTCTTGTGCTTCCACCGCCAGTTTGCTTTGAAATTACAGTGCCTAAAAAGTGCACGAAGGTCTCTTCGCTCGCCGCAGCGGCCGCGTTTAAGAAAAGTGCGAGCTGCGCGCGCACGAAATAACATTTGTGACAGTTGTTTGCGCTCATCCTGTGTATACTTGTGCGTTCGTTTTGTGCGTCTTTCTTTAGGTTTGAGGAACGCGCTTTGGGTGTCGAGCTGTGACATTTCCAGTTCGCGCTCTTCATTTGTGTGTTCTTTTCGTGCGTTCTTTTCTGCTTGAGGAACGCGCTGCAAGTTTCGAGCGGCTCGCCGTTCTTCGCGTCAGATTACAATTTCTTGCTATAGCATTCATTCATTAGACCTTATGGCGAGACAATGCGCAATACACGCTCAGCTACCTCTGTGAAGGCACGTTTCACTTTCGTGTTATACCGATTCCTGTGACAGAGGGATCAGCCGCGTTTTTTTTTTCCAAAAAAACTTCGAGGTGTGGACGTCTTCACTGCCAGGAGAAAGTGTTACGTGAGAACTCGCTGTTGTTCACCAAATTAACGTTCGCATTCCTATTCGGCAGACACAGTCGCCCTCTCGGAAGTGCTTGATGCAGACACCTGCGCCGAACTTCGGTTCATTGCCTTTTCTAAGCTTTATGAGCCGTGCATCGTGATGTTCGTTATCCTTGAGGTAAAACTGCTCCTTCGCATGCGTGGTGCATTAATTGTGCACAAAGCACCAGACCACCATTTCACCTAAAACACTGGTCACGCTTTCCAAGCTCTTGTTTCAAGATGCCAGTGCAGATTAAGTGGTTGTGAAATTAGGATTGAAGTGGGAAACTCAAAGAAAAAAGGCCGGCAGATCCCACGCACTGTGGGAATCGATGTAATGCGAAGCAGCCAGGAAGGAGCAAATCAAGCTTTACATAATTGGCATGGCATGTTTTACATATTACGACCTGTCATTTGTGTTCTTCATACAGTGACGTCGCGATATACCAATTTTGGTGTATGTCAAGCTAGTGAACTGGACGCAAGCGCACCATGAGCGTGGCATGTAAATGGCGTTGCAGATGACATGCATGCCAAGATTTTCATGTTACCACCTGCCACTTATGTTCGTCATACAGTCATGTCACTCAATACCAAATTTGGTGTATAATAAGCTAACGAAACGGCCGCGAGCGCGCCATGAGCGTGGCATGCAAGTCATGTCGCACATGACAAGTCATGATTTCCATATTACCACTTGTCATTTATGTTCGTCATACAGTCATGTCACTCAATACCAAATTTGGTGTATATCAAGGTAACGAAACGACCGCGAGCGCGCCATGAGCGTGGCATGCAAGTCATGTCGCACATGACAAGTCATGATTTCCATATTACCACTTGTCATTTATGTTCGTCATAGAGTCGTGTCACTCAATACCAAATTTGGTGTATATCAAGCTAACGAAACGGCCGCGAGCGCGCCATGAGCGTGGAATGCAAGTCATGTCGCTCATGAGACGGCATGATTTCCATATTACCACTTGCCATTTATGTTCGTCATACAGTCATGTCACTCAATACCAAATTTGGTGTACATCAAGCTAACGAAACAGCCGCGAGCGCGCTATGAGCGTGGCATGCTAGTCATGTCGCACATGACATGTCATGATTTCCATATTACCACTTGTCATTTATGTTCGTCATACAGTCATGTCACTCAATACCAAATTTGGTGTATATCAAGGTAACGAAACGACCGCGAGCGCGCCATGAGCGTGGCATGCAAGTCATGTCGCACATGACAAGTCATGATTTCCATATTACCACATGTCATTTATGTTCGTCATAGAGTCGTGTCACTCAATACCAAATTTGGTGTATATCAAGCTAACGAAACGGCCGCGAGCGCGCCATGAGCGTGGAATGCAAGTCATGTCGCTCATGAGACGGCATGATTTCCATATTACCACTTGCCATTTATGTTCGTCATACAGTCATGTCACTCAATACCAAATTTGGTGTACATCAAGCTAACGAAACGGCCGCGAGCGCGCTATGAGCGTGGAATGCAAGTCATGTCGCACATGACAAGTCATGATTTCCATATTACCCCTTGTCATTTATGTTCGTCATAGAGTTATGTCACTCAATACCAAATTTGGTGTATATCAAGCTAACGAAACGGCCGCGATCGCGCCATGAGCGTGGCATGTAAATCATACTTTTCATGACAAGTTAGTCATGATTTTCATTATATGACCAGCCATTTACATTCGTCATACAGTCATGTTATGCCATACCAAATTTGGTATAAATCCCATTAACGATACGGCCAGGGGAGCACAAAGTCGTAGGCGGATAGATAGATAGATAGATAGATAGATAGATAGATAGATAGATAGATAGATAGATAGATAGATAGATAGATAGATAGATAGATAGATAGATAGATAGATACGCTCAACGTCGCCGACGTTCGCTAAGAAATGCTTCGCATTTAAAAATCGTGCTCGGGCCGCGAGCTTCCCGTTGTCTGGGGCAAGGTTCCGTGAAGCAAGGTGGCATCACTATCCAACTTAGCACGTCCCAACGTCTTACAGTAGAGGGCCTCGTGTGCAATAACACTAAAGAAATACAGGAAGTAAAACTGTAATGGCAAATTACCTTGTCGCGATCACATTCATGTCATTCTTACTGTGAAGTCAGCTTTAGAAAGGGATAAAATAGCTGTAAACTGAGGGATATATGTACTAACGCCCATTCAACTTTCTTGTAGTGATCACAGACGTATTCCGGCCGTGATTCAGGAGCTATTCATCGTGGCACCTTCCTCAATAGTTTTTATTTGTGCTTCTGCCCGTGAGCGCGATGGTAATGGCGGCTGCCAGGTACAGTTTTACCAAGCGATGTTGACGTCGTTTATACGAGTGAGCTTCGTATTGATTCAGCGTCGGATTTCACACGTGTTCAACCGCTGTCCTGCAGAGAACTATGGGACTTCGGTGGTTTTGATCACACAGTATGTGTCTCTTCACTGACACCGCTCCACCTGCCCTCCGGATGCGTACCGCATTCCACGGGCGGATTCAGTGGTTCTGCATGGCCTAATTGGTGTCGATGCTCTGCCTCGCCTCTCCTCACTGCACGGAGCCTCCGCTACAGTCCTCCCAAAGGAAAACGCCATTAATAAAAAAAAAATTAAATACGCTTCTACATAAACAGTATTGGGCAACTGGACGCCTCGCATGCCATCGACGGAAACGAGGCTTCGCTTTCCGTCGGTTGCTGTCAGACATCGTACGTAGACAGAGCTGCCGCGAGAGCACATGGATCATTTCAGACTCTGAAATGCAATCCTGCTTCCATGGCGAGATCTTAGCTGCCAGGTTCAATGTCGCGGCAATCACGAAAGCCGCAGTTATGCAGCGGTCATTTGCTGACGTGGTGACGTATCGTGGAGCCTTGTCACTCGCTCAGAGAAATACCATTCCTGGCGACATCGATTCAGCACCGAATCTGGGGCAGAGAAATTGAGCAAGAGATCTTTGGTCTTTGCATAAGAATATCGCCACTGATAAGTCATCTTTTTCACTTCCAACCAAAACTGCACACGTTCTTCAATGTCCCTGTTCATTCCAGCTAAATTTCATATTTCTCATTAGTGTCCCTTTAAAGGGCCCCTCACCATCCTCTGAAATAGAAAAAAACGAGCGCAATATTCTCTCCTGGCGTTTCTCGTTTTTTTTTGCGTCTTTCTGTGACGCAGACAATTATTTCCGTGACGCCTATAGTGTACATGCTCTCGATTGGTCCATTACGCGAAATATCAGATGTGAATGGTCTCCTGCACTGCTTTTTCATGCAGCCGCCCATCCGTTCTTTTTTGTCTCGCATGACCATAGTGCGCGATCAACTGATTTCACTTCATTGTGTGTGTTTACGACTGCGCAAGCGATGAAAACAGGGTGTAGCCGAGAAGCGCGAAATCCCTATAGGCTCGAGTGCTTAGTGTTGACATTGTTCACGTGCTTTTAAGAAATAAGTAGCGAGGAGGATACATCGCTTGTGCGAAGGGTAGCGAAGGCGAGGAGTACACTACTCCCTCGTCTTTGAACGCGGGGTGGTGGGGAGCCCTTTAAGGTCCCTAACTGCATGTGCGTATCGGAGGTCCAAGCGGGAAAGGTACACGAGAAAACAACGATACGCACATGTTTTGCCCACTACCTCGAGAGACAAGGCGGACAAAGAACATTGACTTCACTGTCGGCTCCAATGACGTGGTAAGCCACAACGATAGTTCCTTTTGATACAGCTCAAAATTTCTCGTTTGATGTTTCATGTAAACGTGTTGTGGTGGCTTCTGTCATCTGGCCACGACAGACTACCGGTGAGGCACAAAACACAAGAAAAAAAAAAAAGGCCGAGGGTGCAGTAATGAACAAGATAGGGAGTATCTATTCTCCCGGCCCAGAAAAACCTCAGCAAGTAATTTCACCTGGCAGTCACGTCATATTGGTAACCGGAAACCTCGTCCTCATTCGTGATATATTTCCTTAAGGTAGTCCTAGTACACACACACGCACACGCACACCCACGCACACACACACACACATATATATATATATATATATATATATATATATATATATATATGTGTGTGTGTGTGTGTGTGTGTGTGTGTGTGTGTGTGTGTGTGTGTGTGTGTGTGTGTGTGTGTGTGTGTGCTTACACACACACACACACTGAACGTTCTCCAGACAGCAAGTCCGCTCGATTTCCCAGAGCGTTTTGCTTGAACATTCACCACAAATTGTTTTATGAAGTTGTTCACTAATGTTTCAATAACTCGAGCAGGACAGAGTGGCCGGCAGTGTCGAGCAGCCTTCACGTAGTCAGCACGCGCGCGAAGAGCAGCACCTGAGTCCTCCCTCTGACGTCACACGCGAGAGGGCGCCACTCAAAGATCTCGAGGCGAATACAGAAAATTTCGTAAAGCCCTAAAGATCAATTTTTGGTGCTTCGAAATCTAGAACTCTAATTTACAAATGCCTGAAAGCTACCGGGACATATTATTTGTTCCTAACCCACGGCTGCACGTATGAAATGTCCGCGAGGGTGAGCGGAGGGCGGCCTCCGCATAGAATGTTCAATGCTCGTGTGGTTGAGGCCAGCTAGACGGTCGCATGAAGCCGTCAAGGGCTGGTGATGGGCAAGAGGCAAAGAAAAAATGCAGTTGTTAAAGTGAAAGGCTGATACGCTGCATCAAACGGGAAAAGTGAACCTCGGCGCCGTTGTTGTGTTCGTCAGCACAGAAATAGTCATATAATAATCATTATCCTTTCTTGATAATTTGATAAGAGCAATGCTGATTATAAGTAGCAACAATTTGCAACAGCCACAGCACCGAAATAAAAGCCGACTTAAAAGCCATCATTATCGATGATTATGATGACCATGGTGACCGGAGAGCCACTCCGGATGGATTTCGCCTTCAAGTCGCCCTAACCGAACGCATAAGGCACCTTTTCGGTTACTAGTGCGACCAAGCAAGGCGAGGAACTTATGAGAAGGCGTACAGTGCCATCTGTTGCATAAAGCATGAACAAAAAAAAAAAAAAAAACAGGAATCATTGCCACCCCTGGCTTCATTTCGTACATAGGAGAGTTACCGACTGCCGAGGCCGTTGTTGGGTACATAGGTGTGCAATGCGTCAACTTCAAAATAAATGAAGGACCGAGACCAGGGAACCTTGATCTAATGCGACAGCGTCAGAGCGTATGCTCGAAAAAGAGTTCGTTTGTGTCAAAATGGCACATACCCCGCCACTTTTTACTCGCTCATGACACAAACCTACGCGAAATCGCGTTTAATAGCCATATTAGTTCTGGTAATGAGGTTTGATGACAACATCGAACCGTACGAGAACCTCTTGGTAAATAGCAATTTCTTCGCTAGGTCGTTTGACTACATAAAATTGGGTTCCGTTCAACTGAGCTTTCAACTGTAGTCCAATTATGAAAATGCACAACTGATCAATAAACGCCAAGACACGCGATTGGTGGTGTTTCCTGTAGAATTGTCGGATTTATACGCTTATGCCGAAGGAAACTTTTTTCTTCATGCGCCTGACGTTCCTGTCTGGTATAATGCGACAGTGCTTTGTCGGACTACTTATGCCGAACAACCTCGTGGCTATCTTCTGAGGTGTGTTTCTAAGTACTACAAGTTTCTGATTTTTTGCTGTTATACATTTCCAGATAATTTTACGCTCTATGCCTCTGAGAGATTGCTGTACCAGAGTAAAAACGACAGCTGTGGCGTCTTTAAGTTCACTATACATCCTGACGGTAAGCATTTTGATAAAACTGCCGCTCGGCCATGTATCGCTCATGTCGACATACCTTTTCCATGATGAAATATCACTGCAAATAACACAGAGTGTTATAGTTTCTTGCATGGCTACGGCCTATTAATTCTTTCATTCCAATAGTCGGTTTCATAGGTGTATGGCAGGCAAAGAGTATCATGAAGTGATAGCAATCCTAACTTGAGTAGTGCTACGACCTCATCACATGAGTGCGTAACAGCTCATGGACGTATTTTAACGTAGGCACAGCATCGTCATTCAGAGCCTGATTGACGGCTGGTGCATTGGGCTGGTTAACATAACAGAGATCGAAGGACACATCCCGAAAGAAAACTGTTTAGGAGTTAGATACCTGCTGCTCTCGTATCAAAGCCTTTCGTCAAAATTGTCATGTTTTAAAAGATGATGTGTTGCCAACATGAAATAAACTAAACCTGAATCGACGAACTGCTTTGTAGATGTACACCCGCCTTGTAGAATGAAACAGCCTATTCTTATTTTTAAACCTGAGCAACAGACTCACGACACATAAAGCCGCCTCTGCCACTATACAACTCAGCCGTTCTTTTGTAACAATCTACTGCTAAACGCTGCGGGCTTTGTGCGGTAAATGTCTTTAGCTTAAGTTTCTGTTGGCATGGACGCAACCTTGCTGAGAGATACTTGTCAAAGCGCTAGTTTATAATGAAGACACGACAGCGCTATATGCCAAGACATACCACTGTACCTTTCACATCACTGCGCCACTGCATTGAGTAGCGTTAGGCTGGCACACAGCATTTAAACAGATGTAGGCTAGACATAAAGCTGAATAGTATCATATCCGTTTTCATTTGTAATTTATTTATGCAGTTATCCCGTCGTTGTGGTCAATATCATGCGACGTTCGTGGTAGCCCGAACATGGTTCTTGAGTTAGAGCTTTTTCTTGATTTGTTTTCAATGCATTTCCCTCTTTTAAGCAAATGTTTTTTTTCTTTTTTTTTTTATTTTACTCCGCGGTTTGCCGGAGTGAGTTTATGTTTTACGCAGTGAGGACGAAAGGGTAGGGCTAGAGCCACAGAGCTACAAGAAAATGTGTACAAATTTCTGAGATGCAAAAGGCTTAAGGCTCACTAAATCTTCATCCGCGTGCATGTAGATGTCACAAAAAAGGTGCATGTGAATTTTCCCTATATCTGCATTTCAGTGGCTTGACGAGGATGTGACACGCCGGGCACGTGCCCCTCCCGAAATAGCTTGCTGGCATGGTACACACAGTGCAAAATGACACTCGACCAGACTTGCCTGCGCGGTGCCCACATCGGTTTATGGACGTGCCCTCACCGAAATAAGTTTCTGCCAACACCACTTGCTACCCTTCAGCCCCCGAGAGAAATTACGCAAAACTGAATTGTAGTATTGAGTGTCCATATGCTACGATTAGTCGGTTGACTTGTCATCGCAGTGTCCCATGCAAGCCTCCTTCTTAGCCCAAAAGGTAGAGCAACCGCTACAGAAAGGCGATAGGCCAGGATTTCAGCACCGGACTAGAAAATAAGATCGGTTGTCAAACTTTTCGGCAGTCCCAAAAACATTCACTATGGCCTGTTAGTATAGCGCATATAACAAAAAAGAAAGCGTAAATATGTCTACACCATTCAGAAAACGGAGCACATGTCGCTATAGTGAGCACGCTTTCCCGAAAAACGCATTGACGGGGACACAGAAAGAAAGACAAACCGCTGTTGAGCCGCTGATGTGTCCTTATCACTACGGTGGGCGTGAGGCCCACCTCGCACTGGGCAACCAAAAAGCCTAGGGAAGCCCGTATACCTAGTTTCCAGCAGTGTTGTACGGAACGGCGTTCCAAGGAACGACGTTCCAGGAACTAATTGCTTTTTGGAGGAACGGAGAAACGCCACCGTTCCATTCAGGATCGGTGGAACTGTAACGGTAACTCGTTACGTTTACGAAGGAACGGTCGAGGGAACGGCGTTCCTTCTGTAAACGTTCCACGGCATTGAACAGGCGCATGCACGCAGCATGACATGCAGAACAGGGTGGATGGGCAACCATGTGAGGCGCAAAAATGTACCGCTGGCCTGTCCCATGACTATGATGCATCCGGGTTTTCACTGCAAGGCTCTCGCTGAGGGTGCAGAGGAGCGAAAGACGCCGAGACTGACCCCACGCGGCAGGAACAGTCGACGTTTGTTTTGTATCCTAGCAAGCAAGAGAAAAATGATTGGCGAAAAAAAATATCTATATCGACTAGGCGAGATTCGAAGCCGTCTACCTACGATCTGAAGGCGAGCGTTGCCACCACTCGGTGATCCCGTTCTTTTTTTTATTTTTTTTTAATGATAATTAATTTAACACATAGGCATGTCACTTTGAAGCAATTCAAAACGGACGGAGATATAATATGCTCATTCTGCTCGTATCGCGACCTAGTGACAAACACATAGACCTAAACAAGTCGCATTCATCTCTAGAGCGAATAGATCAAGTAACGGACATTCGCAATTATACACTTGAACGACTATAACAATAAACACATCACCAATGCAAATATACCATTTGGCTCACTTTTCATGTATACATCTCTTTGCTGAGTGGTCATCTTAATGAAGTGGGATGTTGAGGGAAATCACTGGCTATACGTTTTTCTGCAAAATGCGCGGACACTAGAAGAACATAGCACAGCTTTGAATAGTATAGTATATCAAGGTGGAGGGAAAGGGAAGTGATGTTGAGTACGAAGGGAGAACTAGTATAACAGTGAAAGAGAGAGAAATAGAAAGTGAAGCAAGAGAAAAAAGATAGAAGGCGAGAGAACGACTACACACATAGAGATGGGAAAGAAGGATATTTAAGGAAAAAGAAAAATATAGAGAAAGAAAGGGAAGAAAGAGAGAAAAAAAGACTGATGAAGAAATATACAGAAATATGTTCGCTGACTGCAAACAGGGGACTTTTACTCAGTTGCAAATGTGTATCCTGGACAGTATTTTCTACTCACTGAAATATTTAATCAGTAACATTAAACGCATAAGTATTGTCCCTTTCGATGTGGTTTCCTGTGCATGAAATTTAATTCTATTGGTGCATTGGTGGAGATTTCTATTTGAATATCTGCAGCGCAGTATCCTGACTGCCTCTTTGAAGACCGACATGAAAAGTGCCACATGTGTTGAACTTGATATGGAGGCGCACGAAATTTGCAGTTAGACATGTCTGTAGTAGGACCAATGGTCTCAAAACAATTCCGCTCGGAGCGTTTATTTATATTGATACAGAACATCGGACAGTTCGAAGGGGTTCTCCGGTCTCGGTCACCATATATTGTTTAATGGAATGAAATTCTCGTTAATTCGGTCATAATAGACCGCAATGCAGATGATCCTGGGTGCACGCCGAGCGGTGAACCATCGCACATAACGACGTTCGTGGACAACCGAAACGAGACGGTGCAGTCCGCATTGCAATCGTTAATATGGCGATTCGTACGGTAACGACAGGAAAGCCATAACGGTTCATGCCCTATTTCCGTTTACGACCGCGTGTGACAACTCGGTCGCCCCCCAACGCCATCAGGGAGGGTGCAGAGCGCTTTCAGGGCTGCTTAAGACATGGGGGTCTTGCGCGCCGCGGTAGTGCTCTGAAAGACGTCGCAGAGTGGCGAAAATTGCGGCTTTTACGCTGCTTCTATGGAAAAATGAGTACGACATTTATGTATTCATCGCGCTCTTTGGCCATCATTGGCCCTTGCGCCACAAGAACACCACATATCATCACTATTCATCAAGAAAATGAAAGTGTATTGATTTAATGGGCATTTGCGTATTGTTTTCTTGATACTTTCGGCAATTCGTAATTCTGTTAAACCTGGCATTTTTTTTTTTTTTTTTCCGGACTGGTGAAATCGGAATTAACGCGATATTACTGTATATGTTGCTAGATGTGAGCTTTAAATTGCTTTCTTTTTTTTGCTTCAGGATTATCCGACCCTTCATTTATTGGGCAGAGTTTTGAAAATAAAAAAAAGTTAAATATAGCGTAAATGTAACGGCACGTTCCAATTTTCGAAATGTAACTGTAACGAGTTCCTTTTCAACTTGAGGAACTTGTAACGGGAACTTGTTCCAAAATTGGGAAGGAACGAGGAACGAGCTTTGGTTCCTGTTTTAGAGGAACGTGTACAACACTAATTTCCAGTTAGTCTTGTGCTGTCAAGCTGCGCCTTCAATTATTTATTTATGCCAATAGTATGAAAGCTAATGACGACATTTATATCATGCCAGGTTAAACGTAGAAGTACCAGAATTATTTGATGAATTTCAAATATGGTGAGAGCAGCAGCTGTTCAAAAAATACCTATACGCCATGGATCAAAAGCACGTTACGGTTAATGAACACCAACAGATAATAAAGCCAAGTTGTTCACAGACACAAGAAACACAGACACAAAAGAAGAGAAATCGACCGTACAAAAGGCATGTTCTTCGCTTATATTGCCTCAGGTGCCCAATATAAACCCTTAACTCAACTGAACTAGCCTCAAATCTCTGTCTTTCGGGGATGGCAATTCTTAAAGTTACTTTCGCC
>JALIZH010000119.1:0-16674 GCA_030522465.1 Rhipicephalus appendiculatus
AGCTTCTCAAAATCAGTGAAAAAAATTAAGGTAGGTTTGCCCTCGCGGTGCGAAGCCTGAAGGAACTCCGCAGCTTGATGATGATGATGATGACCTCTTGCTGATGGCGCTCACCCACAAAGGGGGATGGGCCAAGAACCGGGCGGCAGGATCTTTGAGTTTAATACAGAATACGCTAAAATAAGCGCTGTAACTTTAGACTAAAAAAGGGGGGGGGGGGGGGGAAACACATACCTAATCTATGAAAATTCCGTGGGGCAAAACGTCAGACTATTAGATGGGATGTGTGACGGAAGTAATAACAGGTTGTAATTAATACTGAAAATAAGCCAATATACCCTAGCATGGTAATCTTTTTTGTTTCATACAAGTAATCGAACACCGCAGAGTAGACCTCCCTGTGGCTATATCCTAATGTAATTCCACCAAATGATAAAATTAGTGCAGCATTGATTTGTAATCCTAACTTTTGAAGGGGAGCGACGAGGTATCTCTTTCTCTGTTTAGAATACCGGTGACAGAATAAAAAGAAATCTTCTATTGTCTCTATGTCACCACAAAACTGACATAATGGTGAAGCACTGAGTCCAGCTTTGTGTAAGTAATAATTGAACTGAGGAATTCTGCAGCGTAGTCTGGTGAAAGTAACTTCTACTTGCCGTGATACACACCACTGCTTATTCCAGCAGAATCTTAGATGTGCGAAGTCGCTGAATTGATCCAATGTAATTTTGCCTCTTTCATTATGCAGACACGCACTTCGGAATCTTATTGCTGTCGCGTAAGCCATATCGGGTATAATTGGTGTTATGGGTCCGCTTAGAGATAGTTTGGCTAATGAGTCGGCCATCTCATTCAGATATAATCCGCAGTGGCCTGGTACCCATAGCAACTGAATTTTTTCGCAGATTTGTCGGTATTAACTGTTGAAACATTACTGAGTGGTAGGTTTGTTGCCGAAGAAAGCACAGAACATACTGAAAGAGCATCTGTAATTATAACTGCTTCTGATTCGCTTGAAGGAAGTTTTCGTATAGCCAGAACAATAGCAAATAATTCTGCAATGAATATAGGTGTGTAATCGGGGAGTCGAACAGGAAAAGACCAGTCAAGAGAAGGAGAGAAGATGCCTACCCCAGCCTTTTTCGTTTAATACGGATGCATCAGTCGCAATAATATTGTTATTTGTCAAGTGTTCAATGTAATCTTGGAGCTGATCATTTAAATACCGTGATGACATTTGTTTCGCTTTCGGAGAAAAAAATATTATCAAATTCAATGTGAAGATTTGAATGGGTTGTGCGTGTTGAGCCAATATCTTTAATTTTTACTTTCAATGGTTCTAGCAGCGCCTGAACGAATATAATCTGGGGGGTGTGTAATCGCGACCACTGTTTTTTCAAAAAATAAGCTCGGATCTTTCATAAAAACGTAAAGTAACTGACTCTGAGGCGAATTATATATGTTTAAAAAGGTTTGAACTGTAAGTATCTTGAATCTGCTCATCAAAGATGGTATTCTCGCTTCGATATACAACACATTATTTGCCACATACTTGGGAAGTCCTAGGCACAATCGCAACGCTTCCCTTTCTAGTAGTATTAAGGGTCTCATTTTATAAGTCGCGCTCCCAGAAAATAATACGCACCCGAATTCCATAATAGGCCGTACATACATTTTATAAATCATTATCAATGTATTTCTTCGCAACCCCGTTTTCCTGTTTGTAAGCTTACGCAGCCACCCCATGGCTCTTGTTGCCTTAGAGCCAACTTGTTCAATGTGACTTCTCCAATTTAATGTTCCATTATATATGATGCCTAAGTATTTAAGGGAATCAACTTGGGGAATGGTTTCTTGACCATACATTAGTGAGATGTTGACCGGGTCCCTAAACGAAAACGCGAGAAGCGCGCTTTTGTTGACATTTAACGTCATATGAATATCCTCAAGCCATGCTTCTAACATATTTATATAATTTTGTAATGTCTGGTAAAGTGAGTGCAGATCACTATTTGATGCGAAGAACGCAATGTCGTCCGCATACACGTATAATTGAATATCGCGAAGAGTTGGAATGGAGCTCATGAAAATATTGAACAGCACAGGTGATAGCACTGACCCCTGTGGAACACCACGTTTCTGCTTATATCTGTTAGAAGAACATCCCTCTTGAAAGCAATAAAATTCTCTTTCCTTTAAAAACTCTGCAACCCATGCTGTTATGTAGGTTGGAAATTGATAACATTCCATCTGTTGTATCAGAATTATATGCTCCACCTTATCGTACGCCTTTGCTAAATCTAGGGACACTATCGCACAATATTCTCGTCGGCTTCTAGCCAGCTGTATGCGACTCTCCAAGTCCACGTGCGCACACCATATGGAGCACCCAGATCTGAAGCCAATCTGACTCGGGTTAAGTATTGAGTGATCATCAATATATTTTATTATTCGTGCGTTCAAAACTCTTTCTATCAGTTTAATCAGGTTAGACGTGAGTGAAATTGGCCTTATATTGTCATGCGCAAACCCGACTCCCTGTTTTTTCATTATCGGAATTATTTTGGAAAGCTTCCAGTCTGCGGGTATCCAAGAATTTTTGAACGAATAATTAACCATGTTACGGATTTCATGCGGCGAAATTTTGTACAACACTTTAATTGTTGTAGTGGTCACCCCATCTGGCCCTGGTGCTGCCGAAGGTAAATTCCTTACTACATCCGCCATTTCTGTTAATGTAACCTCACTGAATTCCTCGCCTACCATTGGGTTTACAACGTGCATAGGCATAATTGACGTGAACCTATCTTCTAATCCTTTAGCGATATTTTCTAATAATTCAGAGAGTTCGCGAGGAGAGAGCATTGTCGAATCAATATTTTCGGATGGTGGTATCAATTTTCTAGATCGTAAAAATCTAAAAAGCGCCTTGTTATTTTTTGACTTAGGTAATTGAATTTGTTAATATCATAGTCATCTTTTGCTTTGCGTACAGTGCGCTTAAAATCTGCTGCCATGTATTTGTAGTCACACCAATTTTGGGGGGACTGGTTATGTAGAAGTTGTTTCCACGCCGCTCTTCGTCTTCTATAACCCCCTCATACATTCTGCATTCCACCATGGGCTAAAAGATCCTTCTGTGGTCGAGCTCAATGCAAAAGTTGAATTTTTTAATGCTCTTTTCAATACCGCACACAGGCTCATTGCTCTAATATCTTCCTGCATGTCCTTGCGAGGAATCAAGGTAGCCTTTAAGTCTTTTTGTAATTTACCATAATTTACGAATGAGCCAACCTTTCCGGTGAGAGATATCCTCGGGAAGTTAATTTGGAAACTAATAGGAAGGTGGTCACTGTTTGAAGCGCAGTCTAAAGTATTCCACAAAGATATACTTAAGGAGAAGCTGGAAAAAGTCAAATCTATCGCCGACTTAGATTGACCTCTGACAAATGTAGCAACTCCTGTATTCAAACAATATAAATTATTGTCTAGAGTCCATTCCCACAAGCGTCTTCCACTTATATCTGTTCTAAAACCCCAAGACACGTGGTGAGAATTAAAATCACCAGTCAGTAATATATCCTTCCTGCAGGAGGCTATCATGATATCTAGGCATCTCGTGTCCTGTACTCCTGCCGGGAAGTATGCATTAACAAAAGAAAAAGGAGAGCAGTTTGGCAATGTTACATCTAACACCAAGATTTCATAATCAGTAGCCATAGCCTGATACGATATCTTGGCTCTGTGACTAAACTTATTTGATATTAGGAATGCCAGTCCACCACCTCTGCCAGGTCGATCCAAACGAAATACTCGGTAATTTCCTAGGTAAAACTTTTGTCCATCTGTAAGCCAGGTTTCTTGAATAGCAATTATGTCTGGGGAAAGTTGCGAAGAAATATATGATAAATCTGTGGTTGCCGACCATATCGATCGGCAATTCCACTGCAAGATTTTTAGGGAGCCTATTTTGACGCTAGAACAGTATCAGAAACTGCTTGATTCAAGATATCTTTTTTCAAGAAGTCTTGCTTCGATAGGTTCTCAAAGAAGTCCTTCTTTGACTGGTACTTTTTAGATTTTGCCTTTTGGGGAGACGCTTTTGAAGGGGGGAGATCTCGTGCGCTTCAGCGACTTTTTGAGATTCCGTGTCCATTTCTGTAAAGTCCTCAGAATCATCTGTTATTGGTTCTGGACCAGTCTGCACATCCCTCTTGGAAGGTCCATCTTGTGGAGACACAGATCGCTGCTGCGCTGTCGGTTTTTCTATATCTGTACGCTTAGAAACCAATAAATCATCAAACTCCTGACTTTTCATAGACACTGTACCGAGCATTTGTGTCAGCTGATTTGAAATCATTTGTGCTACGGCTTCAATAAGATTGTTAGCGAGACGTGCCATTGCCTTTTCTGTAGCACTTTCTATGGCCTCTGCGATAGCTGTTGCAAATGATGCATCCATAGTAGCGGCTTGACGAGCTGTTACGCCTGCATAGCCTTTCGACCTTTCCTTAAGCTCTGCAACTGCTTCCCTCCGGGAGCAACGCCTGCGTTCCACAATTTCCAGCACATTCAGTTCTCGTTCTTTTGCCACACACTCTGAAGAGGCTGCAGGGTGCGTTCCATTGCATAAGCAACACTTCTCTTCTTCAGAATTGCAGTCACAGCTGTCATGATTTTCTCCGCACCGACGGCATCTAGTACCTGATCTGCACCCTTTTACACTGTGACCATAGCGCCAACACTTGAAACATTGCCGAGGTCTTGGAGATAGTGACTCTACCTTGTATATAAGGGGCCAGGCCTTAATCTCTGATGGCCGTACTGTACCTGCAAAAGTCACTATCACCGATTCGGTCGGTGATTTCCTATTGTCGATCAGTCGGGTGCACCTATAGACTGAAACTGCGCCTGCTACCGAAAATAACTCCAGAATTTCTGCAGGTGTCAGGCTCGTGTCTACCCCGCGGACTATTCCTTTCGTACATGCAAGATGTGCTGGAATAAACGGGCTCACCGGATGCGCTGCGAACTCGGAACAATTCAGAAGCTCTCGGACGCAATCCTGATCTGGAGAGCAGCACAGGATACCACCTCGCCCAAATTGGCGGACCTCTGTGATCTTTTGGAAGTGTGAAATGGCTTTCCGAAGCTCCACTTGAATCGCCTTCGGATTCTTCATGGGAATAGTACCTCCATTGGCCGGTACCATAGCCACAGGGACATTCTTGACTCCACTGCATAAAAAGGAATCAATCGGCCAATCCTTGGCCGGTATACAGGCTAGCCAAGGGGATTGCCCTTGAGGAGGCGAAGACACAGACATCGAGATAGTCTGACTCGCTTGCACTAAGAAAATATCAATTCCACCCCCCAAAAGGCACTATAAAATCAAACCAAACCAAGCTCTCTACTTAAGTAGGATCCTGCCGCCCGACCCAGGCCGAGGAAACGACACCGTCAGTGCACCAGGTACGAAGAACGCGCTTGGCAGCCTTCTTTGTTTCACTTCAATTTTTTCTTTCTTTCCAATTCTCTTTTCCAGTTTTTTCTGTGTTTCAGGGGCGAAGCACCTTAGGACCGAGCCTTGTCGGCGTGCGGCGGCGTTCACAGCATACCCGTACACCGCGGCCCGCGGGAAACGGGCATGTGCCGCACGTATCTGGAGGAAAGGCTTTGAAGACGTATAGGACAGGAGTTTCACGTTATTCATGTCATGACCTGACAGTCATATTCGTCAAACCCTCCTACACTTCCATGCCCATTTCGATCGACACTTGGTTAAGGAGACGATGACGAGAGTACCCAGACGAAGGTGGATAGATAGATAGATAGATAGATAGATAGATAGATAGATAGATAGATAGATAGATAGATAGATAGATAGATAGATAGATAGATAGATAGATAGATAAAAATGATCAAAGCGCCTTGTATTCACTAAGAAATGCTTCGCATTTAAAAACTCCATATGAATGTCAAGTAGTGGAAGGAGTCTCCTTAACGCATGTAATATTGCGTGGAAAAAGCGTCGAATCGCGCCAGGCGTCAAAGCATGTGAACTGCTCAACGAGTAGCTCATTTTAAGGCCCAGCCATTACAAAGCACTCAGATAAACGTAATCATCATCAGCAGCAAAAGCATCAACTAAGTGAACAGCTTAGTAGGTTCGCGTATTACCTTACGCACGCGTAGTGGACCCTTCGCTGATTCGCGAAAAAAAAGTAGCAGTTTCCATGCAAGGATGAAGCAATGAATGCAATTGCAAAAAATTGTAATGTTATACGAAGTGAGGCTGGCAGCTAACTCTTTTGGATCCGATCCCACACAACTCTACAAAACGCTGGTTTAAGAGAACACGGCCGCTACGGAGACACTGTTCACACATTCTCTTCGCGCTGGGAGCGCGGCACGTAGAAGTGCTGCCGAGATAGCGAGATAACACGCGCGCCCGCGACGACCGCGCTCGTAAAATCAAACGTCGCAGTGGCTGCTCGAGGAACCCCCTCCCCCACCCCTCGGATCTTTCCACGCTCGTTAAAGACGAGCAGGGCGTTCCCTCTGTGTTTGAGCACGCGACGGCCGGTTGAACAGGCGGGGGGATCTTATCGCATGCGCCTCGTAGTGACGGAGATGGGCCGGCTCGTTTGATCTCCGCTTCAGCCATGTGCGTCGCCCGCGCTCGCGCGCTATTACCCGCGGGTAGAACATACGATGCGCTGGGCGATCTCATCAATTTGGACTTTATACGCGACATGACGGCGACGGCAAAAAACCGTCGGGACTGTCCATGTAATTGCTATCGCAATAAAAGACAGTTTCGCCGCAAGGGCGAAGCAATGAATGGGACAGTAAGAAATTGGAATGTCACACGAAAAACGACAAGCAGCTCTTGTAGCGCCGGTGTAGCACACAGACGGATGCTCGACAAGAACGCACAGGCATACACAGAACAAGCGTGAAGTAACAATTGCCACAGTTATTACGCCTTTTGTTTGAGCAACAGGCTGCAAGTGTCGACAATGCCGAACCCGGTGCTCTTATATATTTCTTTTAGGGGCGAAGCACCTTAGGGTCTAGGCTTGTCCGTTGTGCGTTGTCCGTTGTCTGACAATGGTGATGACGCTTATGACAATGAAGAAGAGGCGCGTTAGCTCATGAAAGGTACCCGATGACGATGACGCTGATGACGATGAAGAATACGCGCGTTTCAGGCCACACGTTCCCTTTCTGCCATGGATGAAAACGAACGTGAACGCGCTCTTGCCCGCGATAGGCAAAGCGGCAACGCCAACGAAAAGCTGTCACCCCGGTGGGGAGAGCTTGGGAAGAAGCGGCAAAACGGCGACGCCGACAACAAGCTGATACCCCGGCGTTGAGGGCGCAGGAAGCGGCGGCTCAACGGCAGAAACCCATTGTATACTGTACGCACGCGTTGTCACTCATTTACATGCGCAAATGGGCAATGTCACGGGTGATTTACGGTAAGAACGATGCCCAGTGCCTCGTCCACTCGTCAAGATTTAGTTCGTGGAGATGCGTGGATTTTTTGTTTTAAACTGCGGCGCGTGGAGTGACCCCTCTGCGTCTACTGCCACTTGGTGGCATCTGACTCAAGGGGTTCCCGGTGTTCTTTTTCGAGTGCGGAGCATTTCAGGCGCCTGGCTTCTCGGGAATCCATCTGATGCGGCGTAATGACGCTCACCGTAAAGCATTCACTACAGGCCATATCAAGGTTAGAAATGCTCAAAACTGGAGTGAAATGAACGAACAAGGCCTGAAGTAATATAAATAATAGAAGTAACCGAGAATTAATCGAAATAATTATCTTAATATCGCTAAAAACGCGTTTCGTACACATGGGGCTGACTCCGGCGGGGTGCAGGATAGGGCGCCACCGCCTCGCTGATCGAGCGAATGCCCCTCCCCCTGCCCCCCCGGCATCGCCGTCGCTGCAAGGCGCAGAAGTCGGTGTAGTTCCTGTAGGCGACGCATACCTAACAGCCGTAACAAGCAGGAAGTCGATAATGCGCAGAAAATTTGAGGTAGCGCAATGTCGCACACCGATATTGCGAATCGCCCTAACAAGATTCTACTCGTGCCAGGGAAGCCCTGCATGCTTACCTGAAACATTGGCTTCATCGAGGCTTTGGTAAATGAAGCGGTGGGAACTGTGGGAACGGAAATCGCTGCATGCCCGTGCTACGCACTTCTTCAGGTTTCACAACAGTGGAGCTGCCATACGTTTTCTTTTTTTTTCGTTCGACATGACGAGTGCGTACAGAAAGGGGCCTCTTTTTCGAGGTTGTCTCAAGGGCAGTTTCCAAACTGAAAGAAAATGTAGGAGCGTTGGGTGATAGAAAATACGCTCGAGCTCCTCGGAGATCCGCGTATCGCCAGCGGTAAATGGTGTATATCAATAGCCTGCCGTTAATATGCCTGCGCAAGCATGGCGCGTGACGTTCTTGTCTAAGGGGGTGCGTTGTGGAGGGAGGGGTCGCTGTTTCGAGCCCCCCGGTCGGGTTCTTTGGAATTTTTTCCTTTATGCCTTTTATATATATATATATACATACATATACATATCCGGGACATGACGGCGACCACAAAAATCCGCCGTGAGTGTCCATATAAATATTGCGATAGCAATTATATGGACACTCTCGGCTGGTTTTCGCCGTCGGCGTCGGCCGCCGCCGTCATCCCCCGTAAATGTATATGTGTCTATATATAAAAGCCACAAAGAAAAATAATTCAGAAAAATGCTTCCGAAGGGCGGCATCGAACGAGGGACCTCTCGCTCTGCAGCGCGCGGCGCTAACCACTGAGCCATGAAAGCTCACGTCCTTCTACATTCAAACGGCGAGCTATTTATATACAGCGAGTTTTCAGCGTGTTTTCAGCATTACCAGCGAGATGGCGCAAAGGCCGCGCTCGGTGGAGTTTAGCTCGGTGCGCGCCCCGCTCGTAGCGACGCCCGCGCGCATGCACTCATCTCCCTCACGCTCTCTCGCGCACTTTGCTCCGTGGGGGGTAGACGCCCTTGCGTGCGCTTATCTCTCGGGGGAGGGGGGAGAATTGGGCGTTCGCCGGAACGATTGCGTTGTAGTCACCGAGCGCACGAAGGTCACTTCGCTCGCGGCAGTCCCCCCCGTTTGCGAAAAGAACACGCTTTCCGAACACAGTGAAGTAACAACTGTGACACTTGTTAATCCGCGCTCGTCTGTACCTGTGAATACGTTTCGTGCGTCGTTTTTTTTGAGCAGCGCGTTAAGTGTCGAGCTGTGGACGTTGTTAGTTCTCTCTCGTCCTGTGCGTGTTGTTTTCGTGCGTCATGTGTGCGTGAGCAGCGCGCTGCACGTTTCGACCTGCTTGCCATTCGTCGCTTGACATTCCAATTTGTTGCTATCGCATTCATTGCTTCGCCTTGTGGCGAACCTGTGACTTTTTGCTATCGCAATAATAATCATTGCGTAGTGGGCACTTAACAGTGCGTGCATTAGGCATTCTAGGACACATTGAAACGACCGATGCTGCGCTCACGGTTGCTCGTTTTTTTTTTACTCCGCGGTTGAGGCATGCACTGAGAACCGAACCCAGATTAGCAATTGGAAGGCGACGCGCACGAACCCCGATCACGCTATCGCGTTCTACTCTTGAAGGCGAAGGTCAATTAGGGTCACCTAAGTTTGTTAATTTGAGAAAGAGTAAGAAGTGTAAAGTGTTTGCACCAAGAGTTCGTTTTTTGTGATGGATGGTGGAACTTTATGTATAGTCGTGAGAGACGCGACTAGCGCGCAGTGAGCCTCTCCCACGTTGGGACTAGCAGGCTAAGCCTGACCGCCGCATCGCAGGCTCCCTGGACGGCCGAAAGCTGATCCCCCTTGTTGGGGCTTCTGATGGCGGAGCATTACTTGGCCGGGTTGGCTTGATCACTGCCCAGTAGCGAGGGGCATCGCCAGAGCATATGCTTTAAATCTGATACTTCCCCACAACGAGCTGCTAGTGTAAATACCTGCGTAAATTTTATGAAATTAGACCAGATTTAGATATCAATCGGTCTGTAGGAGTGTAAGAGTCATTGCCTGGGCTCTGTGTAGTTTTCTGTGAGGAGGGCGGTAGACCCTCCTGCTTAGATAGAAGTGCTGCGTAATCTGATTGTATGTGGTGGGCTGATCTCTATTGTCCAACGTCGTGGGCTGTGGAGAACCTCCGTGGGCGCGCAACGTCCGACCTCGCGCCTTGGATTGGGCCAGCTCGTTGAGGTTGGTGGGGCCTGCTTCAGAATGGCCCATGTGAGCAGGGAACCACGTTAAGGTGTGGTTAGGGACGTCTTTTTCACCTAGAATACGACGTGCTTCCTTGACGATTGAGCCGACGGCGAAGGCACGGACGGATGCCCGGTATTTTTCATTAACGAAAGCATTAATGCACGTCCACTCCGTCTCTAAATGTTCAGCTCCCGCAGGTGCATTTATCTTGTATTCCTCATAAAGATGTAAGACCACCGAGGCATGACAGTAAGCAAAGGGGAAAAAAAACTTCAACGAGCTAAGAGTTTTAAACGAGGCCGCTGCATGCAGAGTTGGGTATCAGAACTGAAAGGCTCTCGGCATAGTAATTATTGGGAAGCTGTCAGAAGATCTGTTTGGTGCTCGCAGACAATAGAGGCAAGCAATTTCGACAAATACAGCAAAGAAATAGCATGAATCAGCGTAACATTAGAACGCTACGAAGTAATTAGGTTCCTAGCTGATGAAGGGACATGCAAAACGAGTGGTCGGAATGAAACCCAAAAGAGGACTCGTAATTAACTCTGCGTGGGAGTCGTGTTACCTTTAATTTGTCGGACAGGAAGAAAAAAGGTCTAAGAATAAAATTTACGCCCGATAAAAGTAAAAAGAAACTTAGCGGTTGTGTGCCGAGCAAGCAAAAACAGTTTGTAAAAAAAACACAAAACTCTTGCCCGCGAAAACAGCATTACAGGTATGGCTGTGCGTTCCGAGTTAAAAAAAAAGATAGAGAGAGAAGGACATCCGTGTTCAGAGAAAACTGAAGGGATTGATCAGGCTAGCTGGCTCACTTGGATGTGGCTGCGCTATACTTGACTTGTGGCAAGAAATTGATCAATGAAAGGAACAAGACGATGATACGGTAATCAGGGTTCTGTAGACGACACAAGATGCTTGTGTTTGTCATCTTTTATTTGGCAAGTTAAACTTTCTCTAGATGTCCAGTGTCAGTTGAACTACAAATTTTACCAATAATACTAAGTGAGAAACGTCTTGATTTCAATCGTGACTTGTGTAGGGCTTATCCGTCGCTTTATGAAACTTTTAAAAATTGCAAAGAACTCTTTCGCTTGTCCTGCGTTAATTAGCGCTGCACTGACTGCTGCCTATAGTTTTACGTTGTACAGTGAAAGAAAAGGTGGCATTTGCGGTTTTCTTGGGTACAGCGTGAAAGAAGCTGACGGACACTACACACCAAGCGTGGTAAGCGCTACAATTACGCAGTTTGGACGGCTTGCTGTCTTTTTTTGGGGGGTTAGTACTTGGGGCCAGGGCTGTCGTATGCTGTCGTCGTCGCTTGGCGTAACGCAGCCAAACCACGTATAGCATATATCCATCTCTAGCATACTGAGCGCGCACTCGCGCGATGGCGAAGTGTTTTTTCCTCTTGTTCTTCGAGCACCTGATTTAAGATCGGAGCACTTTACGGGCCCGGACAGTTGTACGCTGTCATATGATGTCGTCCCTTGACCTAACGCAAGCAAAACCAAGTAAAAAATAGAAAACCGAAGCAAGCGAGAGATAGAAAAAGAGAGAAACAAAGCAGGAAGATTGGAATAAAAATAGAAATAAATAGAATGAAAGAGAGAAAAAGACAGAAAAAAACGCGAAAAGAAAAGAAGACAGAAAGATAGGAGGAGAGAAAGAGAAAACAGAAGAGAAACAAAGAAGGCTATCGAGCTTCGCACTTCCTTAAGGGTTGGCACCCCTAGTTCGAAGCTGGCTGAATTTTTTCTTCAGCGTATTCTGCAGCGACGCTTTCGTTTTTTTTTTTTTTTTAATTCGTCACGTGAATTTTCGGTTGGACGTAGTAACACTGCTCCCGTATTTCCTGCGCGCCCGGCGAGCTCAGTTTCGAAATTACCTGGATCGGGATCTTCGCATTCTATTACCATCATGCCAATTTACGTGTGTTCTTACGAATATACATCAGTGCGTATACCATAAACTGTCACATCCCACAACTTTCCCATGAAAACAACTGCCTTCAAGTAAACAATTAAGAAGTTAATATGTTTCGTTTATTACTGGTTTCAATGTAACTTTAGGTGCCGTGAATCTTTCCCACCTCGTCATAATAATAATAATATCTGGGGTTTAACGTCCCAAAACCACCATATGATTATGAGAGACGCCGTAGTGGAGGGCTCCGGAAATTTCGACCACCTGGGGTTCTTTAACGTGCACCCAAATCTGAGCACACGGGCCTATAGCATTTCCGCCTCCATCGAAAATGCGGCCGCCGTGGCCGGGATTCGATCCCGCGACCTGCGGGTCAGCAGTCAAGCACCATAACCACTAGACCACCACGGCGGGTTTTCCCACCTCGTCGTAGAGTTTATTTGCGAAGACGACAGGGACCGGACTGTCACAGCATTTCTCATAAAAAATCTTTATTGACTCAAAAAGGCACCCTATAACACTCTGCGCTTTCTTGCAGATGGCTGTGGCGTCACAGGATTGGTGAATTGCCAACACACTTTAAGAGAATGTCACTTTGCATCCTGTTCCGAGTACCTGCCTTTACAAAGAAATAAAGATAAATTAATGCTTCTGAAAATAACATGCAGCATTGTAGGAATGGGTTGTAGCTTCCATCCGTGCACGATAGCGATTCTCTCTCCCATTTTTCTATCGCGTAGAAATAATAAGTCGCATTAGTAAGCACGAACTGTCCAGTGTTGAAGATGGACAATGTGTACGTACTGTCGAGAAAAAAAGCTTGCCTTGGAAATCAGGATGTGAGTTTGACTGCTGGATATATCGTTTGCGACGCTATTTATGTGTTTTCCCGATGGCCGCACACCTGCGAGTTATTGCAGTTGTCACGCGAAGTGCAACTTCGTTGGAATGACGAATCAGAAAGCCATTACGTCTGAGTGGGTGCCGCTGTGAATAGCCTTCGTGAGACGGCTAGTTCCCATCTGCATTTTTATTTATTTATTTATTTATTTATTTATTTATTTATTTATTTATTAATACTGCATCCCTCACTGAGGGTTTTAGCAGAGTGAATACACAGTCTGTTGAATTTACATATTGACAAACAAGAATAACACAGGCAATGTAAGTGTACACTTTCGAAAGAAAAGCTGGTTCCCAACAGTGAGGAGATACCGTCACCATGGCGTTCCTGTGCCTTCAGTTCGTTTGTTCGATGTTTTCTCGCTTGCTACTTCTGGGAACTGAAATAATGCTGGAGGCGATCCTAATGCTTGCTTGACGTGTCTGGTGAGGCACTCGCACGCCGGCGTTCATCCGCCCTAGTTACGTTGGGCGAAGTTTGTGCTTGGGTTAAGTTAGGTCAAGTTAGTGTTTCGCGCACTGTCGAAGCGGATCTGAGAAGCCACGTAGAAACAAGCGTGTGGTCGAGATCTGCGCCGCTAGTGCCTAAACGGCCATAACCGCTCACAATCTTTTAATAAATGCAATCAATCAATTTTCTATAATTATCATGAGAGTTAATATTCGACTAAGTAAAGTTACGCTCTACTATCACGTGCCCAATATAACTCTTAACTTGAAAACAGAACAATTGATTGCTAGTTTGAGAATATCCTCATGAACAGTAAAACCGGAAGTAACTGCTCAATCGGATATGCTTGCAAGAGAAACGAGGATGTCACGCGGTCCTCGTCCTGTTACAGAACAAGCGCAAAAGAAAACAGCCCAGCCTACTTGCAGGTTATTGAATGCATACTTCATACACATGGGGATAACAGCAGTGGGCTGCGCAGATATAAAGATATCCGAGGTTGTTAAAGGGAAAATTGACAACCACCCGTGTGTAGCCCGAAGCCACAAGGAAATCCGTACGGATTTCTCAGAAAGAAAAAGCTTCTTAGTTGCCGAAAAATTCGTCCTGGTCCGGGGTTCGAACCCGGGACCAACGCCTTACCGGGGCGGTCGCTCTACCAATTGAGCTAACCAGGAAGCTAGCCATTGGCAGCGGAGAGGGCGAATTCATCGACAACTCAAAGGACATAGACACAAGTAATGCAAAATGAGTTCAGGGGTGGTCAACGCCTTTCCGGGCCGCTACAAACGGGTGGTTGTCAATTTTCCCTTTCTTAACCCTTCCGCCACCTTGCGGGTTTCCGCAGAACTCATTTTGCATTACTTGTGTCCATGTGTTTTGAGTTGTCGATGAATTCGCCCTCGCGCTGCTAATTGCTAGCTTCCTGGTTAGCTCAATTGGTAGAGCGACCACCCCGGAAAGGCGCTGGTCCCGGGTTCGAATCCCGGACCAGGACCAATTTTTCTGCAACAAGGAAGCTTTTCTTTCTCAGAAATCCGTACGGATTTCCTTGTGACTTCGTGCTACAAACGGGTGGTTGTCAATTTTCCCTTTCTTAACCCTTCCGCCACCTTGCGGGTTTCCGCAGAACTCATTTTGCATATTCTAGGTTGTATTCCAGATAAATATTAACATTTTAAAGCCAACGAGAAATAAACCAACTAGGTCAGAAGTAAGCCCTTGAAAAACTAAAGCACTGAAATCATCAAGGTATCGAAGCCCTGACCTTTATTACATAACGAAATGTAGTCTGCGCAGGCGTGATCATCGAAAAGGAATAAGATCAATCAAAAGAACCCATGCGCATCACACACGTGCATACAGTGGTCGAATACCTACAACGCTTTTAAAATGTTACTTACCCCCGCATTCGTAAACGCTCCTTCACTTGAACTTGACTTGCCACCGTCTCAAGGCAGTGTTCGAAACACGTTTGTGCTGCATTGAAGGCGGCGGCAAGTCAAGTTCAAGTCAAGGAGCGTTTCTGAATACGGGGGGTTAAACATAGAAAATCTGATCCCTGATTAATCTTTAATAGCAAAATGGTAAATCTCTCCGAAGCGTACATTCCTCATATATATAAAGAACTCACAGGCCTAAGTATTCGCCTAAGACACCTCGAAGCCGAAAGCCATCTGCCTCTTTTAGGGGTGAAGCTCCTTCGGACCTAGCCTTGTCTTCCTTTCTGGTCACGGTATATAACCGTTGCTATAGTCAAAACATATGTGAGACACACAAAAAAGAATTTACAATAGACTAGTATAAATCATAATTGTGATACGACAATCTCAAACATTACAAGCACAAATCCTTTATACTAGTCGACGACTTCAACGTAGACATTATGGACCTTAGGACCTAGCTTTGTCGTTGACTCTCACTGTCCGCTGTCAAGGTATATAAAAAACGATTGCTATAGTCGGAAAATATGTGTGTATTTGAATAAAAATACGCTGACAATAGATGCACATCAATCATAATTGTGACGAAACAATATAAAACGCCTATAAGCACAAACCCTTTATACAAGTCGGCGACTACAACGTAGATATTATGGATCTTAGGACCTAGCTTTGTCGTCGAGTCTCACTGTCCGCTGTCATGGTATATAGAAAACCTTTGCTATAGTCGAAAAATATGTGTGTATTTGAATAAAAGAAAAAGGTTTAGAGTAGACGAACATCAATCATAATTGTGACGAAACAATATAAAACACCTACAAGCACAAACCCTTTATGCTAGTCGGTGACGTTAACGTAGACATTATAGAGGCAAACAAATAAATTTACATTTCTATATACACTTTATGTCACTCAATTTACAATATATGGGGCAACGCCCGGGTAATGTACGGTCACTCACCGATACGATGCCCAGTGCTTCGCCCACTCGTCATGATTCACTTCGTGGAGATGCGTGGATTTTAGGGGCGAAGCTCCTCTTAGTCTAACCTTGTCACGCGTCAGGCGTAACCGGCCTGATGGCGATGACGCTGCCATTACGGCACAGCACATGGAATGTACCCACTATGCGTCATAACGATGACGCTGATGACGATGACGATCGCATTTCCATAAAACACATGGCATCGCGAGATGATCTCACATGCATATCGTTCGATTACATGCAACCAACCACCATCCGAGGAACCTGCATCGATCTCGTCTTTGCAAACTTCCCACTACGACGCATCCAAGTACCCCTATCCCTCCACTTCACCGACCATAAAACCGTTACAATGAAGGCGGAACGGAAGCCACGGCTTATGTAAACGGTAACCACCACGGCTCACGACCAACGAAGAAAACACGGCTCCAGTACGAAAACGGAAACCACGGCTCACGAATAAATTTTCTCAATATATACCCACAGTGTTTGTCACGTCTTTGATGATGTACTGGACAAGATTCCCGAAGATTCACGGTTTTCGCCGATGAACCTCCGGAGCTTCGCCCACTCATCATCATTCACTCCGTGGATATGCTGTGATTTTTTTCTTCTGAGTCGATGTATTGAACCTCGTGGCCTCCTCCGCAAGGTTTCTGCATCTCATCTGGTTTTGCACTGCTTCCTTGATCGGCCTTC
>JALIZH010000120.1:0-58747 GCA_030522465.1 Rhipicephalus appendiculatus
CCATTCTCCGCGCCTGTTAGCAGCGTTAGCGCCCTCTCTCCTTTGTCGCATCAAGATAATCTAGGTGATTGCCGCATACCACGTGCCAGTGGTAAAAGGTGGAGCATGTTGAATAAGCAGATCTCATATACATGCATATAAATTTCCATAGGTGTGATTTTTCAGACACACCAAGTACACTTCTATGAAATCAAGGAAGTGTCTCGGATAGGCAATGTCTTTTATATCGGTTGCAATAGACACCACCAACTAATATTCAATTGAATACTCCGAAACACAAATACCGTCCAACGAGAAGTTTATTTTGGGAACTACGTATCTGTTGTCTGTATTCCTTGAACACATTCTTTAGCTGCAAATGTAAAAATAATAATTAGTAGGTAAATAATTCATAATTATTAGGCACATAATTCAAATAACACATAACACATGAAGATAGAAGTCTGCGAAACTTTGTCAACTGCATGCCCCAAAGAGCCCTGCGTTCTTTCGCACAATTGGCAATATCCAAGTAGAATATAATTGTTCTTTCGCGTTATATTTTCTCAAACATTCCATCGATACCTGATGCCTAAAATGCCGGGCAACGGGACTCATATGTCGCACTTTTTTTTCTTCTCCATGTTCGAATTTTTTAGATTAAAACCACTGAATCAGTTGCTTTCAGACTTTTAGTGCTATTGCGTGGATGTTCAAAAAAGCAAGCTTTGCTTGGCTTTTTTAATGGTATTCGCAAGGTGGCAGCACATACACGTGTTCCAAACGAACGATTTCGCTTGCACGTGCTGTATACTTTTTCATCAGATTTTCCCGCGCTTTCCACCCGATTCAGCATGAGAGGCAAGCTTGAAAAGTTTATTTCATGCTCACAAATTACCAAATGTGATATAATAGTGGCTTTCTTCGTTCCTACCCATAGAGTTTCCTCAAAAGTTTGTGGAATGCAAAGTTCTCAACGATTCAGTGAGATATTTTCCAAAACGTAGCCAGTCTAACAGTGTGTGCAGCTGATTGCAGGATCCAATTTTGATTTTTCTTCATGCAGGGAAGTCTCTTCGCGTGAAAGAAACAGTTGAGCTCCCTCCATGGACAAAACCTGGACTGTGGCAAGGCATGCCCGCTACCAGCATCTACTGCACGAGTGACATTAGCGAGTGGATGAACAATGGTCGTTTAGTCAACTTTTTTATTGGTGTTAGTTTGTTGAGAGTTCATGTTTGTAGCGTCTGTCCTTTGTTGTTTCTAAGGCAGCAGCAAGTTCGCATAAAAAAATGTCTTTCAGTGGGCAGTTCGACACATGTCCACTTTTTTTTCTCGAAAACCCTTAACGAAGGGAGAGCTCAAATTTTGTACATATTATAAGAACCTCATACAAATACAATATCGCCCTCAATAGGTGGCGTGCGTTCTTCAGTAGCATTGGGCCCCATAAAGGATTAACTGAGTATAATAAGCAGGCATGCCAAAATAATAATGCGTTGTTATTTTATGCGCAGAGCACAACAAGCCGGCTGAACAGCCGTACTGCCAGTGCCATCCCAGGGGAGTGTCCGCCATGGTGGTGCAGCGGTTATGGTGCGCGGCTGCTGATCCGAAGGTCGCGGTTTCGATCCCAGCCACAGCGGCCTTACTTCAATGGAGGTAAAATGCTAGAGGCCCGTGTACTGTGCGATGTCAGCGCCCGTTAAAGAATGCCAGATGATCGAAATTTCCGGCAGCCCTCCTCTATGGTGTCACTCATAATCATATCTTGGTTTTGCGATGTAAAACCCCAAGTATTATTATCATATACAGTACCCCGACACAGGCTCGAGCTCCTTGCTAATGTCGACTGTCATCGGGGAAATTTAAGCCCATGTGCGTTTGTGCGGAACAATGTGCTTTTGCAATTAAGTTTGAAAGGTGATGCTAACAGCAATATTTCATTTCATGGATTCATTTTTTTTCATCACAAGTGAAACACCACAACTGTAGAAAAATACAATGCTCCGTATTAGAATTGAGTAGAGAGACAAACAGACAGACCTTGATTATTAAGAACATTAGGAAAATGAAGCTTGCGCCATAAAAGTTAAAATCCCAGTCGCACACAGACAGCGACATTCTTAGGCTACACTAAGAAGGGAAATAACTCAGGTTATGAGGCAGCTTTTTCCTGTCAACATTTTACATGGAGTGAAAACGAATGCATCTACACGTTCGTCCTTCACACCATCACCAAAAGGACGACCGTAATTTCATTTCGACGTCTCACAAACTTCTATTTCCATCGTCTTTGGGCGGAAAATTCGATTTTTCTTGTTAAGTCTCACACTTTTTTTACGACAAAAGATATCGCACAGGATCTAGCCGCCTTTAATAAATGGTAGTGTACACATCGTGCACTGAGATATTCAGGTCATGCAAGGTAGTTTCATGAATCGAATATATTTCCTTTAAGCGCTATCAAAGAATAACACTTGTTACAAGTACTATCACTTGTTATAAGTTAAGATGCGGTGAGCAGCTTCCAAGGAAATTCTCGATATTTTTTAGGCATAGTGATATTACTGTCGACTTATCCGGTGCCGAAGACGTGTGCCACCAGAATAAACCTTGGTTGTTTAATTTCTCTAATAGCCAAAACCGTACAAAATTCATACATACGCTAAGCCTCAGGCTTTTCAGCGAAGTTGCGAAAAGTCAGACAGTTTCTTAGACATTTGCGTAAGACTACTTCAACGTGCAATTCACCTTCTTCGTTTTCTCGTTCGTCGTCTCTTATCAGCCGACTGCATTCATCCCCTTCTCCCCAAATGTTCCTGCACTTTGCATGTTATGGCACTTCCTCCGTGATTCGCCCACCCTTGACAAAACAAAGACGTCATATGATGACTTCATCATGTTGTTGCGTGTTATGTGACGTCATAGCAGCGTGATGATGATGTCCTGAATTTTCGTCATATGTAACCTCATGATGGTGTGATGTATAAGTCATGGTGTGACATATATAATGATTTGACGTGTGTGTTATATGTTATGCAACCTTACTATGATGTGTCGTAATACGTGATTGCTTAATACGTCATATACCGTAAATGCTGACACTGACGGTGTCACTCACCCCGTTTCACGATGCACCTAAGATTGTGGCTTTAAGGTGAAGGCATTATCTCTGATTTTCCGAGCTTAACAGTGGATTGATTTGGGAAGTACTCTTTCGAAAGAAACGAATCCAGTCCGCCGCGGTGGTATAGCGGTTAGGGTGCTCGGCTGCTGACCCGAAGGTCGCGGGTTCGATCCCGGCCGCGGCGGTCGCATTTCGATGGAGGCGAAATGGTTGAGGCCCGTGTACTGTGCGATGTCAGTGCACGGTAAAGAACATCAGATGGTCGAAATTTCCGGAGCCCTCCACTACGGCGTCTCTCATAATCATATCGTGGTTTTGGGACGTTAAACCCCAGATATTATTATTCTTAAAGAAACGAATCCCACTCACCTTCGCATTCATGCTTACAACTTTCACAGTCTGTAAACCTGTTGTTGTTTCCTTCGAAGCCGGCGTACATAAATGGATAACAGTTTTCTGTGACGTTATCGTAGTACCACTTCCACTGCGCCTCGCATATCGTCGCGCATTTTCCCACATCATGTGGCATGAAGCATATCTCGTTGTACATAGCATCAGCGCCTGAGCGAAAGCGCAAGTACCCGAGAAATGAATTGCTGCGCAATGAATGGAAAGCTGAAGTAATCGTACAAGCCCCCCCCCCATATATATATATATATATATATATATATATATATATATATATATTTTTTTTTTTTTTTCACGAACACTTGATGACTGAGGAACCTCGTCGTCGCATGCGCAATCTTGGTCTAGGCGGAAATTATGAAACTGACATTGCAATGATTAACAGAAACTCGATAATTTTTTTTCGATTATTCACTCCAGGGCAGTTGTTGATACGGCGCCACAGTTTATGGCATAATCGAGGCCAGTGGTGGGGCGTGAAAAATTATGGCGTACTCGTTTTTTTAACAACCAAACAACACGTTGTTTGAGACGTAATCATCGAAATTGAAGTCCTGGATATCGGCGATATCAAAATTGAGTGCGCCAACCATCTCACCAATTGATCATACGGCAGCTTCCTCATTGAACTTACGCGTTGGCACCCATGGGGATCTTCCAAAAATTATTTCCTAACTTAAAACAAAAAAAGGTAGTGATAAACATTTTAAATGTTTAAGAGAATAATTACTAAGGGGAAATATTTCAGTAGGCATGGTCGTGGTCCCATGCTTTTTTAATATTAAAATTATGTAACTTTTGCATCCTTAGCGAAAGGTTTTAATAAAGCCAGTCAAAAGGCCACGTATGTCAAATTTCAATTTTTCCATGAGCCCAAAATCTTCTATGACTGCTTCAGGGAATAAATAAAAAAAAGTTACAGTACACATCAGGTGGTGTCATACCATTACTGGCACCAATATATTCTTTCCACGACTGCTGCCCGAAGGCCGCAGGTTCGATGCCAGCCGTGGCGGTCGCATTTCGATTGAGACAATATGGTAGAGGCCCGTGTACTGTGGCATTTCAGTGCATGCTAAAGAACACCAGATGCTCGAAATTTCCGGAGACCTCCCCTACGGCGTCACTCATATTCATTTCGTGGTTTTGGGATGTAAGACCCCAGATAATAATAATAATAATAATAATAATAATATTATTATTATTATTATTATTATTATTATTATTATTATTATTATTATTTTATTTCATTGAACTTTCACCAAAAAAAATCAGCAGTAACCCAAGAACGCTGTTCTGTGCAAAAATGTGAACGCAAAGTTAATGCCTCAAACTTCATATTAAATATTAAACTAGTTGTTTTATTGCATAGCCAGAGGATTTGCTCTTTCCTTTTTGAATCAAATCCGACCCAACACAAGTTATCTAGGTAAAAGCACGCATCTAGTTACGTTATAATAAAATTGCACAAGGCTATTTTCGCAGCCCGGTCAATAACTGCGGCGCGTTTCCGTGCTGATCTAAAGAAGTGTTGCATTGATCCTAATACCATACGGGCAACATGACATTGTTTCAAACTTACTTGAAGCATAGAGTAGAGACAGTACCGAAAGGATTGCGTGGGCTTGATGTTTCATTGTTGTCCTCGTATTAGGCAAAACAGAAAATATTGAAACCTTTCAGCACACTTTTCCGAATCTATTCGCGAGGTACAATCACCGTCGTGTTTATTTGATGATGCCGAACGTACACGATAAACAGAGCAGACGTGCGGAGACTTCCATCTGGTCAGTGAGATTGCCATCTGTTCAACGAGATCGTCATTAGGCTTCTCTCTATTGTTTAAATAGAAAGGAAAGTTTCTTATGGCAATCTGTGAAAGATCATATACTCTGAAGTTATATAATTTCGTGCAGTTTTAATTTCATCTAAAGTGCACGAACAATATGTTTAGCCGTTTTCATGCGAATGCGATTGTCTTGGCACCTCCTGAAAGCCATTTGCAGCTGCAAATATCACACTCTACATCAGACATTAAGCTACCTCAGACATGTGCAACAACATGGCTATCGCCGTATTCCGCTGTATTTTTGTCCACACATCACTGTGACCCTGAGGTGAACGGTAAGGTAGGCTAAGAAGAATTAGGGAAAATATTTCCTTCCCTTGCACTGTAAGTATTCACAGTCTCTTCTGCATTTTCCCATTATTCCTTGCTTGAGTTCAGTGTTCCGCTGTGTACACGTACACGTACACACAATCGGCTATCACATACTGTAGCTGAGTCCTTTTTGTAGCCGTAACAGTAATGCATAAAATATCGCTTATACCGCGCACCACCTCCACGCCTTCCACGTCAAATCTGAAGAATTGAAGGACAATGATACATCCCGCAGTCTACTACATTATGCTAATCATAGTAGTCTTCAACATCCACACAAAGAAAAAAGTCACAGTTTCGCCACTAGCGCGAAGCAATGAATGCGGTAGCAAGAAATTAGAATGTCACACGAAGAACGACAGGCAGCTCGATACTTGCAGCGCGCCGCCGCAGCACAAAAGACGCTAAAAAAGGACGCATATATACACAGTACAAGCGAAGCGTGAACTAACAACTGTCATAGTTGTTACGTGTTTGTATTTGAGCAACGCGCTGCGAGTGTCCACAATGCAGAAGCCAACACTGTTGTTGTTGCTGTTGTTGCCTGTGACATGGCTCATACTCACTCAGGGGGATTGGCGAATAATTGATTATATGATGCTGTTGAACTTTTCGACGCTGTTTGATATTTCTTTTTCTTTTAAACTGCGGCACGTGGAATGACCCCTCTGCGTCTCCTGCCACGCGGTGGCGTCTGACGCCAAGTGTTCCCGGTGTTCTTTTTTTTTCCCTTCTATATCATGAGTCGTACAGAAGGGGGCTGCTTTTTCGTGAGCGTCTCAAGGGCAGTTTTCAATTTGAAAGAAACTGTAAAAGCATTGCGTGATAGAAAACACGCTCAAGCTGTTGCGAGATCTGCGTTCCGCGAACGGCAAATGGTGCAGATGAATAGGTCAGCGTTATATCGCCGGCACAAGCATGGCGCGTGGCTGTGTTGGCTAGTGCAGCAGGCTGCGGAGCGAGGGGTTGCTGGTTCGAATACCTGATCACGTGCTTTTGGAATTTTTTTGCTGCTGATTTATTTTTCTTTATGCCTTTTATATATATATATATATATATATATATATATATATATATATATATATATAAATCCACATACATATCCGGGACATGACGGCGACGGCAAAAATCCGCCGAGAGTGTCCATATAATTGCTATCGCAATAAAAGTTTCAGCAAGGATGGACATTTTCAATTCATGGGAAATATTCGAACAGGTATGTCGCTGGAGGCCAATATTTCGAGAAGTCAATGTGTATTCATCCAACACAGTCTTTACGGAGTTCGCTTACCTGAACCTTGGCTCCAGAGGCAGTCCCGATTAAGCACTTTCACAGCTCTTCTAACCCCAAGTATTAAAGATGCGACCCTTGCCACAGCTAACGGCGTCGATAGGAACAAAACTTTACACTTCAAAAGAATTTTCATGGCTGAGCAGCTGCCATCTCCATCACCTATAGGAGATCATGAAACTCCCTCGCCCAACATGCCACCTATCAGCAGCCAGGACGCTGACACGTTTTTCTAGCACGCCTGAGTGCCCTGTTTGATTCGTTCGTATCATATCTGCTGTGTTTCGGTCACTAAAGAAACCATAATAATTGCTTTCAATGCTCCACCTCCTTCCCTCTAACTATCCTCATATTTTTTGCTTATGTGCAGCATTGATTATTCGTTGATGGCAAAATAGAGGGTACTGATGTTGCCAGTGTCCGAAGCCTACTCGCATAACTGATATTCTCATTTACGATTTCTTTGCAGCCCGGATATTTTTATGGCAGGGTAGCTCAGGGAGAGCAACGTCAATTAACTAGATATTTTTAAAATGGCCCTGCTCTATCAACATCTAAGCCACGCACCTGCCAGAACAGGTTGCTCGTATTCAACAAAGCTGATGGTACAAAAAGCTGTCCGAATTTTCGAGTAGGGCTGCAAAGCCATACTAAGGTAATTGAATCCTCGCAGTGCACACGATGATGGTTTTGAAGTTTTAAACCCAGCCATTGTTGAGCATGGCAGCAATTTATGTTCACTGAAGATATGATTTTTACACGTGATTCATATTATGGTGCGTCATGGCTACGTTATTCTAGAAAAAGTGGCTCTTTGTTTGTTTTTGTAATTGTCTTATTCCACTTGACCAATATGTAGACATCATCATGTAGACAACTGCCGCATACTGCATGGTATCGGTGACATATTTTTTTTATATTTATTTAAATACCCTCAGAGACAGAGGCATTAAAGAGGGGAGTGCTTACAAATAAATCAGGATATACATTGCAAAAAAATGAGCAAAACAGATAAAATTCCAATTATACATCGTTAGCTCAGGCATTCTTGAACAGTTGGTGATTTTTGATGGAGGTTAGATGCGGAGGATAATGATTCAAACATTTTCTGATGTACTTGGTAGAAAAGACTGAATAAAGGCGTCAGTTCTGAGAAAAGGAATCCGTAATTTTTGTGAGTGATTGAAGCGAGATGAAACATACTGAAGTGGCAATATGAATTTGTCACGTAGCTGTGGATGGTGAAATGTGACGTGAAAGATGCTTAAACGAAATAGCTTACGACGAGACGCGAGCGGTGATAGACCGAGGCTTAATTTCATGGAAGATATGCTTGCTGTTCTGCCATAAATGAAAAGGATGAAGGCGTAAAGTTAATTAATGAAAATGATGAAGGCGTAAAGTTAATTTGAACTAATTCTAGTGAATGAATGAAGTTTACATGGTTTGGATCCCTGACTGAGGCAGCATATCTTTTTTTTTAATTTTGGGCGAATAATATGGAGGAGGGTGAATAGTCATATCTACGTTATATACATAAAATTCCCCACAAGTGTGTTTTTCAGATATGCAGAGTATGTTTCTACTATGAAGTCAATGAGGTGTGTCGGATAGACAATCTCCTTTATTTCGGTTGGTGCAGCTACAGGCAACTAATCTTCAGTTCAACACGCTGAAGCACACTATGGCTCTTGAAAGAGAAAGTCATTTTTGGAAATGCGTACGCCTTGACCGCAATCGATCGACGCATTTTTTAGCTGAAATCATAAAAAAAATAATTATTACCCACATAGTTCATCCAAAGGGCTTAACTTTGAAAAGTACCTTGAAATCATACAAAGGGTGTGAATAGGTATGTCAGCGAAACTTCTTCAAGTGGGTGAATCGAAGAGGCCCATTCTGTAAAACAATTCGCAAAATAATAGGGTAGCAAAGTAGGTGACCTGGAAAAATACTAATGAAGGCAAGTGCGAACAGTTCACGGACGAGAAAAGAAATGACAATGCAGGCGCTGTCTAAAAACAGAATGTTCATTAAACAAACACCGAAAATATATGTGGTTAGGAAAAAGATTATCATCTCAACCGCACTGTCCCAAAGATTAACAAAAACACAGCATTATTAGCACACATGATCACAACTACGCCCGCTCCAGGAAAGCCACTTCCTCATCAATCAGGGCAATAGAAGGGCAGCTCACGCACGTGTCTATCCTTTTTGCCACCTATTTCAAATGACTGCGCGATTTCTCGAGTATGCTGGCTCTTGTGACCAGGCACCACGACGATGTGACTTTGTTTGGGTGCGCAGCAGAACAGCAGGCCGCGGAGGGCAGGTTGCGATGACGGCGCGCCCTTCAAAGAGCCTGCATGCACTCTCAAGTGGACGCTGAGACACCTATCCGTGTGTCCTAAGTAGGAGCTACTGCAGGACAAGGGTATGTCGAACAGAAAGCAGCAGATGCAGTCAACCATCCGTGTAATATGATTTATGGAACGCTCTCATTCAACACAAAACACCTCCCACCCCTTTAAGATGTGAAGCAGCTTATGGCGGAGTTCAATCCAGTGGTGCTGTGCGGCGTGACCACTGCGCATGCGCCTACTCTCTCTCTCTCCCACTCTCCTCCTTTACGCAGGTGTTCGGTCGCCTTCTCTCCACCTCCCCCGCTCTGCAGCCGCTGCGCCGCACGCTCTCCTCCTTTACGCAGGCGTTTACGCAGGCGTTCGGTCACCTTCTGTCCTCTCCTCCCCCCGCGCTGCAGCCTGAAAGCCAACTCCCTCCTCTCCCTCCCCATTTCATATAAGCGCGTGCGCTCGGTCGAGGAAGTCTCGCTTGAATCGTGCGGTCGCTCCGTCAATTCCCGGTCGCTGCAGTTGTCTCGAAAGCCTCCCTACCCTCGCCGCAGACTCGCGTTGTCTCTCTGTAGCGGACGCGGTAGCTCGACGCCGACGCTTGGCTTCGACGGCCGAGTGAACGTAAACGGAAACTTGGTGCACCCCCCAATGCTGCTTACGCATCCCCTCGTGGTTCCCTTTAGTGGGAGATGGCGTAATTTTTTTATACTCTGCTCGACAATAGTGGCACGCATACTTCCCATCTTGCCATCGTAAGACGACACTGACATCGTGATGGCCGGCGACCTTCTTCAGGCGGTGGGAGTAAAAGTACAAATAGAGAAACGGCACTATTGTTACGCCTTTTTGGTAATGAAATTGCTGCACCTGAACCAATCTGTTGCTCCCGCTTCGAGCGGTGTAACAATCGCCGTGAACTAGAAGTAAGAGTCATGTGCGGAAAACCGGCAGCTTCTAATCTATCCGCCTGGTGCACAAAGTTTACGCGCATCACATGCGCGCAGGACTTTTTAAGTGCTGAAGAGAGACACGATATGGCCTGCCTGTTTGAATGAGCAGACCTATAACCTAAAAGTTGTTTTACGAAACGAGGTGGGGCTCTATTAAAAGAAAGTAATCCTCCCGCCATCGAGGAAACCATTTTCCTTCGGTGTTAATAAAAGTTTTGTCCTCCTCCTCCTTAAACACAAGGTAAACACCAAACTTGAGCCACAAACACGGTCTCATCCAAATATCTAAACACATGACGTGCAGTGCCTTATAGGTCATAGTCTAGTGCTCGGTCAACTCTTCTTAGAAAATTACTTAGTACAAGAGCCACTCTTCAGCCGATACAAACCCCCGACTTTTCTACATATAAGCACTGCCCATACAAAACAGCTGTCGAGCATAAATGGAACCATAATTGCTCTAGGAAGCTATGTACCGGAACGCCAGCATTGTTTCTGAACCACACTTCTTCATTATCCTCAGTGGTAATCTCCTTCACGCACTGTATGAAATGGTCCTGCGGCAATGAATAAAACAGGTCTCCTACGTCTACGCCAGGTGTCTCAAACACGCGGCCCGCGGCTGAACATGTCTGTCTTCGCTCCATTTTTCTTTTTTTTTCTTAATCAGTATGCTGATGAGTACACGGGAATGACTGATCTAAAGCATTGCTTCCGTGAAGCACCCCATGTAGTCACCATGTGTTGAAACATAACCGCGAAACAAAAAAAGAGAAAAGTATGTGTCAGAATCGGTGTCCAGGTTTTCGTCATTTCGGAGGTCTCTATCCACATGTTGTCGGAATCCTGGCACCAGATCCTGGTACCTGACTTTTAAGTAGCTGCAGCAGCTAGAAACACGTCTGATTCTCTGTACGCTACTTTCGCAGTTGCGGAATTGGAGCCATACTGGGGGGCCGTTCTAATTTCAACCCTACTTGTGCATCATTCGATCGGCTCTTTCTACGCACACTCTTTTCGTGGACGTATTACGCCGGCGAAATCTGGTGGACTTGACTGTCTTTCGCTGCTGGCTTCGAGATTGCCACGGACGCCGTCTCCGCAAGCGCTGACCGACGCATCGTAGCCTCATATAGGGGGGGGGGGGGCGTATCCCAGTCGGCGGGTTTTTGGCAGTGGCAGCAGCACTGGAAGTACTATCGTGAGCAATATGAGCTCGAACACGCGAACGCGTAGCAAGGAGCCTCAAAATACAGATAACGTGATAGCGGATGGCGCTGCTGAAATCGGAGGGGGAAAGAACTAGCGCTGTTCCGCTGATTGTTGGCACTCCCGCTTAAATGGCATTGCTGCGAAACAGCAACTGATTGCGTGCCATCGGCTGCTAGCAATGATAACACGAAGGGGGAAAAATGCACGAAAAACAAAATAAGTGAAATATGTGTACCAAAATGCTCAGCCACTAACACTATATAATAAATATAATACAAGCATTGCCTTTGCATCACGCCGTGCTACGTCGCAGCCGATATCTCAGCAGCTACATTGCCTGATGGTTCATTGGGTTTGGTTGGGCGCCTTGATGTGAGTTGATATCGCCGCTGGAACTCAATGACACGCTGTAAGCTGCCGTTTTGCAGAAAAGATATCGAGGCGGGAGTGTCGACAACTAGCGGAAGCGCACCGCCCTTTCCACTTTGTTTCAGACAGCGGCCGCTGCGAATCATCCAATATAGGGTTCGAGGCTATTTGCCACGCGCTCGCGTGTTCGAGCTCATATTGCTCACGATAGTACGTATGATTCTCTGTACGCTACTCTGGCAGGTTAGTAGCTCCCCGTATGTCATAGCGGTTTTTTACAGACGATGGCCTTTCTTGGGATACATCAACGCAGAAATTTTGGTCTGTCTGTCTGTCTGTCTGTCTGTCTGTCTGTCTGTCTGTCTGTCTGTCTGTCACCCGATTCAGCCACGCGGCCAAAGTTTAAGCACTTGCTGAACGCCCAGTCATCTAGCACAAGGGGCTGCGTTCATACTTGTGAACATTGTCGATCAAAAAAAGCGGCAGACCCCACGCGCTGTGAGAATTGATGTAATGCGAAGCAGCCTGGAAGGAGCAAATCGTGCTTTACATAATTTGTATGTCATGTTTTACTTGTTAGGACCTGGCATTTATGTTCGTCATACAGTCACGTCGCGCAATACCAATTTTGGTGTATATCAAGCTAGCGAACTGGACGCAAGCGCACCACGAGTGTGGCATGTAAATGGCGATGTAGATGACATGCATGCCAAGATTTTCATGTTACCACCTGTCGCTTATGTTCGTTATACAGTCATGTCACTCAATACCAAATTTCGTGTATATCAAGCTAACGAAACGCCCGCGCGCGCGCCATGAGCGTGGCATGCAAGTCATGTCGCACATGACAAGTCATGATTTCCATATTATCACTTGTCATTTATGTTCGTCATACAGTCACGTCACTCAATACCAAGTTTGGTGTATATCAAGCTAGCGAAACGGCCGCGAGCGTGCCATGAGCTTGGCATGTAAATCATGTTGTTCATGACATGCACGTCATTATTTGCATATTACCACTTGGCATTTATGTTCGTCATACAGTCACGTCACTAAATCCTAAATTTGGTGTATATCAAGCTAACGAAACGGCCGCGAGGGCGCCATGAGCGTGGCATGTAAGTCATACTTTTCATGACAAGTTAGTCAGGATTTTCATGATATGACCAGCCATTTATGTTCCCAATACAGTCATGTTATGCCATACTAAATTTCGTATAAATCCCATTAACGATACGGCCAGGAGAGCACAAAGTCGTAGGCGGCTAGGTAGATAGATAGCTAGTAGATAGATACGCTCAAAGCAAATGTTACGCATATCTGTGGCGCGACCGTCAGTACGTATTAGGTGGTGTGTTCCTGTAATAGAAAATACATAGATACGTAATTCTAAATACCCTAGTGTTTCTTAGGCTGCGCTGAAAATGCGACGCTGTGCACGAAAAACCCTGGCAGTGGCACAAGCTCATGTTTCCCGATGCCGCTGCCAAATTGCGTCCATATCTGACACAGCGCCTCCTCTATTTTATCAATGCCAGCCAGATGCGGTTGATTCAAAATAGAGGAGGCGCTGTCTGAGGCAAGGCAAAACATAATACGGCCGGTAAAAGACTATTGTCTTTCGACGACATTTGCAGCGAAGCACGCAGATACGCGGCCAATTTTTTTTCATACTTATGCTGCCGCTGTTGCCACTGCTGCCATTGGTTGTTATACATTGATAGAACAGGCGTAACTTGTATTTGCTTTACATTGCTCTGCATCCCTTTTTTTGCTTTTTCTGCGATATTTCCAATACTTGCTTAGCGTGCCAGTTGCGTGTACATGAAGAAGAGTCTGTGAAATGTAATGAGTGTTCATACATGTACCTATTTTGGGAAGTGTGCTGGCTTGCAAGAAAAATCGTACAAAACTAAATCAGAGGCAGCAAAGAAGTCGTGGAAGCGTGTGACATGTAACAAGTGTGGGACCGCGGACTAATGCAGTGACAATGTAGTCGATCTACATTTAGTTTTAGCATCGATCAACCAGGAACTTCGGGGCTTGTAAGCTCTAATAAAAAAGTAAACGTCATGGAACAATCGGATTCAGTTCATGTACAAGAATTTTGATGAATTTTAAGGAAGGTCTCGAACCAAGACACTGAAATTAAGGAACTAAGAAAAGAGTGGCAGAACTAGAGGAAAGAGAACAGGTGCATGTATCTACAGAATGCGACCTCCAACGGCAAGTGAATGATGTAGAGGGTACCGAAGTAGGCGGCTGAACCTGGCAGCTCATGGAATCCCTTGTTATGGAGGGTGAAAACTTAATGACCTGTCTAAACAATGTCGCTAACAAGCTTGAAGTACCTCAGCTTACAAAGGCCGATATCGCATCTATGCAGCGGCTGCCGGCTGAGAAAGGCAAAATACCAGGAATTATTATCCGTTTCACAAAAGAAGAGACCAGAGAGGAGTGGCTCAAAAAAAAAAAGGAACTACTCGCAGAGTGGAACCCTCGAATTCACCTTCAGAACAACTTGACTCGACATAGCACGGAGCTTCTAAGGGCTACGAAATCAATAGCGGAGCGAAATGGCTACAAATTCGTTTGGTACGTCAACGGCAAGATCTTTGTTCGAAAATCCGAGGGTGATCATGTAGTTCGCATAGAGGATAAGATGACCTTGAATAACTGTAAAAAGTAAGGATCGTTGCGCTACCTGAATGGTGCATGATAAAATGGAATTTTACTCGCCTGACGATGTAAACGAGATTGTAGCAGCATTTCCCACTCCTTCCATGAAATGCATCCACCTAAATACGCAATCTGGGAGAAATAAGATAGTATGTTTGAATAAACTGTTCGCCAAATTTTCTCTTCAGTTCTCGGTGATCATGCTAAGCGAAACATGGAGGACATCAGACAGTTATATATCTATGTTGCCTAATTATAATACTTTCTATTTAAAAAGGTCAAACTCTCGAGGGGGCGGAGTAGCATTGCTGTTTGCGGATGACGTTGACTGTCAGATCCTGCATTGTTACTGCAATAGGGTACGCATTTGGGCTGGTTGGTTCATGATTTCCAGTATAAAACAGCGCTAAGAGACGGGACGAAGAAAGGATACAAACCACGGCGCTGACTAACAACCAAATGTGTTTTATTCAACCAGTCCGCATATATATGCTCCACCACAATCGCAAGAACAACAGAAAGAAATCGATGATCAGCCTGCGCAGAGGCAACAAAAATACTCAATTGGACAGAAATTTTATCTCCTTCGGAAGGAGGGAAATCGACGGTAGGCTAACACATGCCTCGCCGCCGTTATAAATGTGATAAGCTTCAGAGATGAGGCGCGCGCGTTCATTAAAGTACTTTGACAGAAAAAATTGAATCTTTAAAAGATGGCTCACAACCGCAATCATTACAATGAAGAGACAGTTGACTATCTCTAGCTTGTTTTCGGACCTTATTCGCGTGCTCGCGCATGCGGTCATTAGCGCACCGGCCCGTTTGACCAACATAGTAACGCCCGCAAGAAAGTGGAATCTTATACACCACAGCATCGCAACATTCAACAAACTTTTGCCGGTGCTTCTTACTACACCTTTCCGTCTTGGTCTCTCGATTTCCTTGCTGACACAAGCTACCAAGTTTATTTCTAGCAGAAAACAACAACCTGACGCCTGCCCTGCTGACCACTTTCTTAAGATTATGTGCCACCTTGTGCACATAAGGTATGACCGCTATTGATTGCTGCGGGTGTGTCGTCGATTGAACAGCTGTTGAGACCTTGTTCTTAAAGCCAGATACGAGGCCTTCTGCGATGCTGGTGAGAAGCGTTTCTGGGAAACCTGCAAGGTTCAGACGTGCTACTAGACAAGAAAAAATTACACCATCTCCCGCTAAAGGGAACCATGTGTAGATGTGAAGCAGCGGGCGCTAACGCTTACACTGGCGGTGGCGTTGACGCTGGCGCTATCGCAGCGTTGCGCAGGAGAGAAAACTGAGGAGGCGCAAAGCACGCAGTGATGGAGCGGTGTTTCCTACTGGAACATGCCAATCGCTGCTAATGGGCAATGAGAGACAGAAGACTCCGACTGGACACAGAGACCCGCAGTCGGCTTTTAGTTAACGCGCACGCTGCGAATTTTTATTGTTCAACAACGCACAGGAGGAATCTCCCACCGGCACCACATTGGAGGTCAAGATCCATTGCCATATATACGGGATGGACAATGAACGGTTGTGCAGCGCGAGCAGTCGGTTTTTTCAACCAAGAAACTCGCTAGCAGACGCTGCCTGCGTCGGCGTCGCGAGGCGAGAGCGGGGGGGTAGCGTAGGAGAGGAGAGAGAGGGGGGGGACGCGCATGCGCAGTGGGGGTGTGGACGCTGTGGGCAGGGGATGCCTAGAGGAGAGAGGGGGGGAGCGTATTAGAGGAGAGAGAGGGGGGGGGACGCGCATGCGCAGTGGGAACGCGGGGAGGGATGCCTAGAGGAGAGAGGGGGGGAGCGTAGGAGGGGAGAGAGGAGGGGAGGCGCATGCGCAGTGAGGGGTGTGGTTGCCGCGGGGAGGGATGCCTAGAGGAGAGAGGGGGAGAGGAGGTTTTTTATTTTTTATTTTTTTGAAAGGTTTGCGCATGCGCAGTAAGGGTGGTCACGCCGGCACACCACCACCACCACCACCACCACCACCACCGGATTAAGCTTCGCCATAAGATGCTTCACATCTAAAAACTCGCTTCAACCTGGTGGTCACAGGACCTCTCAAGCGCCGCCTTCATGCACGCCCTTGCAATGCCGCGCTTCACTATCTTCGAGTGAGCAGAAGAAAAAGGGACAAGGCTCTTTTGTGACCTAGGTGCATACCCCCAACAGACATGGTTGTTTGAGAACGAGAGTTCCAAGTCCAAGAAGCGAAGCCTATTGTCTGAGGGATGCTCAGTGGTCAATTCAAGTGGACTTAATTCCGTGAGGAATAGTCGAAAATTCCAGCAGCAGGCTGTACGTCACGAGAGTTAGTGCTATAAAAAATTAAAAAGTCGTCCACGTATCTCATCACTTTTATCGTGCTAGTCTGTCTGAGCTTGCTGTCGAGATTACGGTCATAGCTGGCTAGTAAAATATCGCTGAGAACAGGGGCGATGCATGAGCCTATGCAGACTCCTTTCCGCTGAATAAAAAGCTTATCGTCCAAACTGATGAAGGTGGATTGCATATAAAACTTTAAAAACTCTAAAAACTTGTCGACAGTGGTTCCACATGCGTTCTGAAACTTAACAACACCGTATCGGTCAATGCAATTACTAACTTCGGCGCACACATCATTCTGAGGCAACGTGTAATATAAGTCCTTGATATCGACTGAAAAAAGCACTCACACCCACTGGACAGTCATCTCGAAGATAGGCAGAAACAGTACCTGGGGTCCTTATGAGGTAGGGGTCGTCGATGTCAAGGAGGCACAAAAACCTTTGCAGGAACGCACCAACTTCTCGCTGCCAGGTTCCGCGTTCAGAAACGATGGCCCGGAACGGGCAAAGTTCCTCATGAGTCTTGGCGCTGAAAAACGCTGAAAGGCTGGTTCCTTTGCAGGCCTTCACGGATGATGCCAATTTCGCAAGTCCTGCTTTTTTCGCAGCGCTGAACAGGTTGAAGCGCGTTTTTCTTGTCAAGTAGCACGTCTGAAGCTTGCAGGTTTCCCAGAAACGCTTCTCACCAGCATCGCAGAAGGCCTCGTATCTGGCTTTAAGAACAAGGGCTCAACAGCTGTTCAATCGGCGACACACCCGCAGCAATCAATAGCGGTCATACCTTATGTGCACAAGGTCGCACATAATCTTAAGAAAGTGGTCAGCAGGGCAGGCGTCAGGTTGTTGTTTTCTGCTAGAAATAAACTTGGTAGCTTGTGTCAGCAAGTAAATCGAGAGACCAAGACGGAAAGGTGTAGTAAGAAGCACCGGCAAAAGTTTGTTGAATGTTGCGATGCTGTGGTGTATACGATTCCACTTTATTGCGGGCGTTACTATGTTGGTCAAACGGGCCGGTGCGCTAATGACCGCATGCGCGAGCACGCGAATAAGGTCCGAAAACAAGCTAGAGATAGTCAACTGTCTCTTCATTGTAATGATTGCGGTTGTGAGCCATCTTTTAAAGATTCAATTTTTCTGTCAAAGTACTATGATGAACGCGGGCGCCTCATCTCTGAAGCTTATCACATTTATAACGGCGGTGAGGCATGTGTTAGCCTACCGTTGATTTCCCTCCTTCCGAAGGAGATAACATTTCTGTCCAATTGAGTATTTTTGTTGCCTCTGCGCAGGCTGATCATCGATTTCTTTCTGTTGTTCTTGCGATTGTGGTGGAGCATATATATGCGGACTGGCTGAATAAAACACATTTGGTTGTTAGTCAGCGCCGTGGTTTGTGTGTCCTTTCTTCGGCCCGTCTTTTAGCGCTGTTTTATACTGGGAACTGCATTGTTACTCTGTGATTTCACCTGACGATGAGGTATTGACAGTTTGCACTAAGAAAGCATTTATTTTCTGTGTGCTATCGACCACCTACCGGTGATATACCGGTGTTCATACAGTTCTATGACCAATTCCTTGCATATGTGGTTCAACAGCATAATTCGGAAACGTAAATAGCTGGAGCAGACTTCAATATCGACATGTGTTCTGATAGTCATTCATGGAATTCTTTCAAAACAATTATATTGTCGAATCGTTTTACCAACTTCATTAACACGCCTACCAGGGTAGCACCTGAAGGTCAGTCAACTCTTGATTTATTTATCTCTATTTCCTTACAGTCCGAAAAATTCGGCAGATCCCACGTACCGTGGGAATCGATGTTATGCGCAGCATGCGGAGGGAAGGTGACTGTGTTGTAATTTTTTTATTGAGTGAAACGCTACGAAATGACGCTAAAGATATATGCGAATTGTTGGGGGGGGGGGGGGGATTGCGCTACAGTTAACTTGGACTTAACAAAGCTAGTGGACGGACGAACGAAATGGACACGACAAGCGCAAACTATTATTGTTTTACCAGGATCATTATCCTGGTAAAACAATAAGTTTGCGCTTGTCGTGTCCATTTCGTTTGAATTGAATTGAATTTTTTATTATTAATAAACCAAAATACAGGAAAAGGATAAGCATGTTAGCAACATCTGGATCCTTAGCAGAATGCTAGTATGAATCCATGCAATTTTAACAGACATAAATTACAGGCAGGAGATAGAGTTATTCAATGAACGACATTTTTGCTTAAGATGGAGATTGTTTTTAAAAACATATGACTTATACACAGATACAGAACACATTGAAGAAGAAAAATCCAACTTATACACTACAGTTTGAACAGGTTTTTGGTTTGCATACTGAACATAATAATACATCTAATATTTCTGCACATCTGTTAATAGCATTCCTGGTCAACATACAAAACATTACTTTAACATGATGTCACTTCGTCCGTCCTCTAGCTTTGTTAAGTCCCAGTTAACTGTAGCGCAATTTTCCCCCCCCCCCCCAACATGCACAACCAACTAGCCCAATTTCTTACTTTGCTATATGCGAATGTTGTACAGACAGACGTATATTGAAGAGTCGCATATGTTTTATATAACCATTTACAGTTGCGTAACGATGCCAACAGCAACATGGGTATTAGCAACGCCAGAAGCGGTAAGCTGATATGTAGCGCTTGTGCTCGCGAGGATGGCATCCCTGGACACTGCTACATAAATCAACTTCCGTGGACGGCCTTAACCACAATTAACGTTAACACGACGTGACGGCTGTATCACAGAAGTGAATATGCAATGTTTATAAAATTTGATAGCCAGCACTGTAACCACAATTGACGTTTCACTGATATTAATGTCTATTTGAAAAGCAGTTTTGATACCTGACGTGCCTCTGCGGTAGCATACTTGATTGCCAAGCAGATTACTTGGGTTCGATTAATGCTGGGACCCTGACATTTATTCTTTGCATTCGTGGGGTCAACGCTGCCTATGCCACCTTTTTATAAACGCTCTCGCGTTAAAATTACCATGTCTGTTCTCGCCGTTCCTGGGTAGATATAAACTGTAAATCACCTGTGGCACATACCCTCATACGGCGGCCCGCGGTATACGGGTATGTGCCACACGTGTCAAAAGGAAAGGGCTTGACGACATATACGACAGGATTTTCACGTTATTCATGTCATGACCAGCAAGACATATTCTTCAATACCTTTTACCCTCCCATACAAATGTTGGTATACCCCAAGTTGAGGCGATCACGAGAGCCACGACATAATTATCTGGCAATAATTTTGCTGTATATAAGCAGAAACGTGTTCTTGCTTTCCACCCCCGTCGGCTGCCGAGACCTGGATTGAAACCCACCCTTACCAGCGCGACACAACCCTGCTTTCAATTTTCATACGCCCGAACGCGGGCACCGTTGGCAGAAGGAAAAGTAAACTTTTTTTTATTGTTTTACCAGGATCATTATCGATGCTGTTTTTGTCGTTCATCTGTAGCTTGCGACATGCAAAAATTTAATGCAAACAACGGAACAGCGTGCTAAGCGAGCGCATGTTATGTAGGCGCGCAGTGTCGGAGAGTCCTTGCCGTGACGTCACCCAGGCCTCCCACCAGGCGGAGCCACTCCAGCTTTTCGGAGCTAATAGCTACAAAGCAACCCTTTCTTGCCCGAAACTACAGCAAGAATGTGACATCATATAGGAGTCATGATGACGTCACAAATTTCACTAATATGCATTTGAGTGATGACGCCAAGTACGACGTCGTTGTGACGTCATCTGCGATTATGTGAGACGTCTTGTACCATTGGTGAAGGCACGAAAGTCGCTTTTCATGATGCACCTAAGGCTATGGCATTGAGTGGACACACCATCTCTTTATTTTCCGAGTTTAATGTCGCTTTTATTTGCGCACAACACTCTTGGGAAGAAAAAAAGATTACACTCACCTTCGCATACAAGCTTACAACTTTCGCAGTCGCTAAACCTGTTGTTGTTTCCTCCGAAGCCGGCGTACATAAATGGATTGCAGTTTCCCGTATCGTTATCATAGTGCCACCTCCACTGTGCCTCGCATAACGTCTCGCATTTTCCCGCATCAAGTGGCATGAGGCATATCACGTTTAAGATTGCCTCAGCGCCTGATCGAAAGGGAAAAGGAAAAATAACCCTTATTGCTCTAAGTCGCGCAAGGCTGGGCCACAGCAGAGCTGCTGGCAACCTAGCTGGTCAATAGATTAGCTAGGCTGTCACCCTCTCTCACCTGTGGGTTTCTCACTCCTTTCTATACCATATTATACATGCCTATGATTGCTTTTCCGATAGCGCTTACAATCCCTAAAAACTGGGCAAATACCACTACTCATCCCACTGTTCGATTAAAATCATGGGAACACACTGGCGGCAAACGCGGATTAAAGACCCCATATTCTAGTCTCTCTTTTTAACCATCTGTTGCAGGTTCTTTATAAACATGTTATGCCAATGACGCCCCTCGTCTCGATGCACGAACTTAACGTCGAGTCGGAAATACTTTGCCGCATGTGCAACTTCGCTGAAGTCATTAACTATCAAAACAAGTTGATTATCTTTTACGTTATTAACTCCAAGGCCGTCGTTGGTATGGAAAAATTCTAGGGATCCCAGTTTGTGGTATACTCGTTTTTAGCAATCGCCGAGATACACTTGTAATTTCAGGTATTAGTAATAATCAAAGCTCAATCGTTCAACCTCAGTGATACCAAAGCTCAGCGTGCCAGCTATATTCCTATCTGTTCATACTACGGTTTGCTCAGTGAAGATCCTCATTGACATCAATGGGGTACTTAAAAACTATTTTCTTTCCTGAAAAATGCAAAGATAAGCCTTTTTTTATACTTAAGGGAGCGATTATTCAAAGAGAATGGTCTTATTCCTTTTTTTTTTCAATCATAAGATTACGCAGATTTCGTGTTCTTGCACGAAACATTAAATAAAGTTAAGATAGATACACAACAACGCAATTCTGTGCAAAATATCATCCCAACTTTAGGGCCAGAAAACTCGTTATGTTAACTAGGAGACTTGCTTGTTTATTCTCGAATCAAATCCGACTCAACCCAGGATATGCTGGTAAAAGAAAGCATCCAGTTATGTTGAAATAAAATTATATAGTGCTATTTTAGAAGTACGGCCAACCACTCAGGAGCATGTCTTTGCTGCACTAAAGGAATGCTGAATGACACGGATACCAAATAGGCAAAATGATATTGTTTCAAACTCACTTGAAGCGTATAATAGAGACAGTACCGACAGGACAGCGTGAGCGCGACGTTTCATTGTTGTCCTTGTCTTAAGCAAAACAAAAACCATTCAATCATTTCTGCACCCTTCACATTCATTTCCAGACATGAAGTAACTGTAGTCCCTTTATGAAAACAAACACGCATAGTTGAGGCGAGACGTGCATAATAAATGCAGTACAAGCATGAAGACTTCCATCTGCTCAGTTTCCATAAAACGATTGGCATTAGCCTTTCCTCTATTGTTGAACTAGAAAGGAAACTTTGTTATTACAACTTGTGGAAGAGCCTGTAGTCTGAAGGTAAAATAAAGCGTAAAATAGAGGTAAAAAGCAAAACTCGTGCAGTTTTGCTTTCAACTAAAGCACACGAACAATTATTTGCTTTCCCGTTTCCTTGCATAAAGAATTCTCTTCGCGCCTTGTCAAAACTATTCGCAGATACAAATATAGTGAAAGCTACATCAGGCCTTAATACATAGCAACAGGGCTATCGCCCTATTCCGCTGCAATTGCGCACGCACCTTGCTTTTAACATGTGGTGGTCCGCTTCGATGGAACAGAGGTTACGGTTCCCGGCTGCTGACCCGAAGGTCGCGGGTTCGAACCTGGCCGTGGCGGTCGCATTTCGAGGGAGGCGAAATGGTAGAGGCCCGTGTACTGTGCGATGTCAGTGCGCGTTAAAGAACACCAGATGGTCAAAAATTCCGGAGCCCTCCATTACGGCATCTCTTATAATCATCTCGTGGTTTTGGGACGTAAAACCCCAGATATTATTATATTATTAACATGTGGTGAACGACGCGCAAAGTTGACTAGCCGAACTGAAAAAAATTTCCTTGATTTGCGCCGTCATTCTTCACAGTCTCTTTTGCGTTCCGCGATTACTTCGTGCTTTGGTTTAAGGGATACACCGTAATGTGCTGCCTAATCGGAAGCTCCTAAATGTGACTATGGTGTGTTGGTGTTACACAGGTATATCGCTGCTTTTTTTCTAACTTTTTAGGATTAACTATATCGCGTTGATTTCAAATCAACGATATGACTGACCGCTTTATTTTGTTTAACGCAGATCTCCCACCACTATGAAGTTAGAGCACTTAATAGTTGATGGGACATGGGAAGCTATGTGAAAACACCTAGAACGTCATAAAGAGCTGCAGTGTGTCCGATGCAGCGCGAGCACAACAAAAGAAATGTCCTGAAGATTAAGCCAGTTGCATCACAAAGTTAGCATGTCGACGGAAAATGTTATAGCTCAACAGTATACCTCTGGTTGGTGGGAACATTTTGTGGCGTAAACACAAAAAATGCCAGGTTTTGAAAGGGAGGTTTCACGTCATGCAAAGCCCTCGTGTGAAGTGCGAATCGCATAATGGATGATAACAGCGCCTGAATATCTTTCTCTGTAATCAGGGATACAGCGTAGGGCTCGGAATTCGTTTCAGTAAAGAAAACCACAAAACGAGCATCAATTAAGCGTGATGGATGATAAGGCAACTGAGAACAATGGGAACTCTCTTCCAAGCGTATACGGTAAGAATTAGGTTGCAGCTGCTATCAAAAGGACCGCTTTACATCATTTGAAGCTTTTTGTGTGAATTGCGAACCGCAATAATGCATGATAATGGCACCTGCTAAAAATAATAAGCACGTTCCGTTCTGCACGCGTGCGATTCCAGCTTTCATATATAAAAGGGAGATATATCTAGCAACTAATTCTAAGACTGCTATGGGCAGACCACAGAAATAAAAGCTCCAGAAGAACAGCCTGAATACAGTGCTCTACGAAAGGAACAAATTCGTTTTGCTCAACAGCGCAGTTGGCAAAACCATGCAGTTCTCGCCCAAGAAGCCCAGCACAACTGACAAGCCCACCGAGCCCACCGAAGCCGACCATCGAAGTAGAGAGCGTTGCCCAGCGAAGCAGAGAACAAGCCCACTGAAGCAGAGAACATTGCGAAAAGACGCAATTATCACGCGGATCAGTTGGCCAATCTAACCAATTCCCCGACGAAGATGTTGCGAACTTCAGTTTGTTGAGTGCGTCTAAAGACTCTCTTCTACGAGGTAAAATCAAGCAACCAACCACGCCAAGCAAATCGTGCTTGTATTTGGTCTTGGCCAGCAGTGTAGCGAAAATGGTCGCCCCCCTATCAGCATGTCTCGTGTCTGATGAAGCTTTGCTGGACATTCACGTTGCCAAGGCGGGGTGGCGGCCAATTGGTTTCTTGGAAGCCGTTGAGGTTTCTGTGCCATATTTGATGATCTTGAATACAAAAAACTTAAAGCAAATAAAACAAATCCACACTAACGTTTATTCTGTATACGGGCGTTTCAAGAAACGAGTCCGAAAATTCTCAAGAAATAGGGAAGTGCAATGCTTGCCCGCTACCAAAGATATTACTTTGTATGTGGTGGCGGACGTCTTCAGGTGAATGGAGGCCTTAATTAGAGCAGTAAATAAAAAAATGAAATATTTTTAGCTTTTTACCAAATGGAGATACATGATCAGGTCAAATGTGAAAATCGAAGTGCCTACTGTGGATGCCCGATTTGCGGCTTTCAGATTTCCTAAAAGCAGCAGCTGGTAATTTTTACGTAGTAATGAAATCAGTGCGATTTCACCGGTAAAACGGAAGCAGGAGCACCAAGGAGCGCTAGTGCCACGTCCGTTCGGAGTGTCGTGGCTTTTTCCTCAGCATGCATGGTCCGTGGACGCGGCAGAACGCTGAGAATGACCTCTGTGCCACGATTCAAGTGAGAGCGCTGCGGTACTTCGAGAACGCTGAGTAGGCAGTTTTGCTCTCGCAAAGTGTAGTTCAATTGAAACGTTTTTTTTTTCGGCGGGCATTTTAAAGGCGCAGCAGTTTAAGCTTAGATTACAGCCGGCACTGCAGAAATCTTAGCCCCATGTGCACCACAGAAATTCAGCAAGCCCCACAGCGCAGCAGGTGCGAGGGAAAACGAAGACCGCGGAAGGAGAGAGTGGAGCAAGGCAGAGTCCGGGAAAGCCGTGGGGAAGGATGGTGGAGACTTGGATGGGAGAGAGAAAGCCTAGTCAAACGAGGAGCGTTGAGGCAAGAATCCCGGAAGGAGGAGGGAGGGGAGCGTTAATTCGAAAAGTCTGATGGTGACGTGGAGAGGATAAAGGAAAGAAGGAGAAGATGACGGGCGAGGTGGAGAAGAAATGAATAAAACGAAATGAATTTTTTGGTGGGGCGGGATTCGACCTCGGGCACTCATGGTCTGAAGGCGAGCTTAGTAATCACCCGGCTATGCAGGTGCGCTAGCAGAACAAGCACTTATGGGAACAGTATAATTGCGTTGCTACGGTAGAGCGAAACGATGAAGAGATCGAAAGAAAGAGAGAAAGATAGAGAAACACACATAGAGAAAGAAAGAGATAGAAATAGACAAAGAGAACTAGACAAATAGAGAGAGAGTGCCTCAGATTGACTTTCGTATACTCAACTTAACTTTCTCAGGCTTATATACCGCTCTTTGCACATGTGGCTGCATCAGGCTTAAATGGTTATCTCTAGGCTAGGCTTGGCTGGTATGCTAAGGAAGGCCGCCCAGTTCCCCCTGCTCCTTCAGGCTTATACACTCCCCCACATGCTCTGGAAATGTTCGGCACTCCATGACGCCTCACTCAACTCTTCTGAGGCCTGGCGATCGGCGCTTACGAGCACGGACTTCAACGTCCAACTTCGGGCTGTCCAGAGGGCCCACAACTTGGCGGTGGGGCTCACCCTGCCCGTCCCCACGAGGGGGGTTGCCTGCACCTGAACCTCCCCCTTGAGGGGAATCGGCCCCTCAGTACCTCAATAAAGTTCTTTGACTGACTGACTGACTGACTGACTGACTGACTGACTGACTGACTGACTGACTGACTGACTGACTGACTGACTGACCGACCGAGCGACCGACCGACCGACCGACCGACCGACCGACCGACCGGCGCCACCAGTGCGAAGCTGCCCTAGTTTTTTATAAAGAGAGGAATAATAACTGAACATACATTATTAGCCAAACAGGTAGTGTCGGCCCGCATATTCCATTCGATGCTGCCTTACCATCGCTCAGATGTTTAAGGCATTTTAGCGTGATGACCATTGGGCTCTCCGCAATTACCTCCGTACCCATGATACTGCTTCGTTCGCGGTAACACATGCGTAGTTGCAACTACGCGGTAGCGCAACAAGATACTCAGCAGTTAGCCGTCAAAGAATGCAGCAAGACAAATCAGTTTATATGGTTTATTACGTACAACAGACGTTCTACAATAGCATTGAATATCATATGACAGTTACGAACTGCTCCTTTTCATCGATTTAAAAAGGTTGGTGGCAACTAGTTTGTATGATACAGTTATGACTTGAGTGAGTGGAACTGCCGGTTTGGTGTGCAGAACTTCCGTGGTGAGATGAACCCAAGCTTCCCTAGTGGCTTGAATAATCGTGACCTGAAGATCCAGCGGTACCCACGAGACGAACTAGAGCTGCCACTTCGTTAGGCACTGTGGTCACCGTGGTTCGATGAGTCGTGGTGTGAAGTTCCCGTGTGGGAGTCGCCGTGAGCGCCGTGGTGCGAGTCACCGTGAGAGCCGTGGTGCGAGTCACCGTGAGAACCGTGGTGCGAGTCACTGTGAGAGCCGTGGTGTCCGTGGTGCGTTCCGTCGATGCCACACGACATGCTAGACAGGTCGCTAGAACATCCACCAGTCATCTTCGCGCCCAACAGTCGACCAGAGTCGGGTTCGACGCACCAGTGATCAGTGGAGTTGCACTGCACCGGGTTGTACTCCCCGGAGGTGGTGTTGCAATGTGGTTCCGATCCTCGCTCCTCAGCTGCGAATAGGTTACCATGGAATATATATATAAGGCTCCTTCGACAGCATACTTCAGAAAAGCCAATTGCAGCTAAATAGGAAACGGCGAATTTGAACTCGTTCTTTTGTAACGTTATCCCCATGTTATGGTTGTTATTCTGCTGCTAAGAAGTGCGCACACATATTTGAAACACAAGAAATATGCCTCAGTAACTCTTGTTCTTGGGCCGAATGAGTTGTGGTATGTATAGGGCGTCGTTTATGTGATAAAGGGAATATGAGAGTCGTTAACAGAGCCAGTGAATTAAAAAAGAAGAAAGATCTGAAATCCAAAGTGCTGCTATACATTCACAAATTTACAGCCTGAAGAAGGACGTAAACGAAGACGTCCACGCCTGGTTGTACCGACCTGAAAATGCTGGACTGGCGTGTGCACAAGTGTTTGCCAAGAAAAGAAGCATCCGGAATGCCAAAAGAAATATGCCAGGGCCTGCGTGAGCTGTCGTTTATGACAAATGCTGTCGTGTGAAAAGGCTTGTGTTGAAGAGACTGAGAGGCATATTATTGATTGTGACCAAGAAAAACGAATTCTCCTTAAATTAAAGGTTATATGTACTTACCCCTTCACTGCGAAGCATGTGTACGCTGACAATGGTCTCCAGAAATTAATATTTTAGAGAGCAGGTTTTCATGTCAACAAGCAAACTATGGCGTGCAGAGAAAAAGTCACGCAGAAACCATTGGTATCCCGTGCTAATATTCAGCTACTTCTTTCATGTACTTGACACAAAGAGACAACCACAACGAAAAGCATGATGTGGCCAAGCTATTCTACTACATAGCGGCTGCGAAGGACATAAAACTAGCAAGGATGTGGTGAGCGTATGGTTGGGCATTTGTTGTGAATAACGCATTATCTTACGTGATTTGTGCTCCCACTCATGGTATGCCACAATGCAGTTGCACGACCTCAGGTTCCTCGAGGGGCCCTTGATCTGGACCGAACTCGTTGTCGTAGCAAGCGCAGAAGCGCCTTCCCCGGACGGTTTCACCGAAGCACTGGATTGGCTTGTAGTTTCCATGCTCGTCACATTCAGGAACCAGTAGACCAGTCAGGTTGCTCGTGGCGCTCTGCTCAGTGCGACGGCGACGCTGACAGTCTGTCTCACCCGTCGAAGCTGCGTAAGGTCAGAGAATGGGTAGCCTCACATACCTGTACTAAGGTTTGATTGTTCATCGTCATCATCATCATTCTCAGCTTGTTTTAGTCCACTGCAAGACAAAGGCCTCTCTCACTGATCCCGGTTTATTCTATTGAGTGCGAGATAATCCCATTTTAAGGCGAAAGCCTTTAATGGCTCATACTCGCGGCGTCGGACCATACGTCCCTGCCCTGGAGCGGTGCCAGCTGTGCTCTCGCCCCTCACCATCTCTCAGCAATCACGTGATGGCACATCGGCGCATAGCAACAGTTGCACCGCCCCCGCTGTGGCCTCTCCCCCTTACACCCTCTCAGCAGTCAAGTGATGGCACAGCGGCGCGCGCGGCAACGCTTCTTTGTCAGACGTCTCGTATGGCATAGTCAGTCGAATGGCCACAGGCTTTCACCGAACACACTTTGGAATTTACAAAATGTGCTTCAATTATTTGTTTATGTTTGCGAACTTCTTAATTTCGTATCTCTATCGAACTCTCTGCCTACCTCTGTTTCGTTTTCTATTTCTTGGTAACCATTCCGTTGCTCTCACTATCAACCGGATGTCTATTCTACGCATTACGTGGCCACCCCACGTCCTTCGTTTTCGCTTGATGTCAACTAGGGTATGGCGACCCCTGTTTGTTACCTGACCCATTCTCTCGTCATCCCGTGTCTTAAAGGGCCCCTAAGCAGCCTCTGAAAATACGAAAAACGAGCACTTTATTCTCTCCCGGCGTTTCCCGTTCTCGCGGCAGAATTCGTTACGTTAGCAGTTTGTTCACGTAACGTCAGGATGAAATAATCTCTCGATTGGTCAGTATACGATAGACATCGGTTCTGAATTGTTTCGTGCTCTGCTTTACCATGCAGTGGCATGCCCGTTCTGCCTTGTATTGCATTGCTATCATCCGCGATAAACTGATTTCACTTCGTTTTCTCCGTTTGCGACTGCGCAAGCAGAGATAGCAGCATGTAGTCGAAAAGCGCGAAACCCTAAGTGGCTCAATGGTTAGTGTTGACATTCCACGTATTCCATGAAGAAATAAGTAGCGAAGAGGACACAGAGGAGAAACCTTGTGTATAGGAATGGTAATGAAGGCGAGAAAGAAACTAGTGTCTCGCCTTTGAACTTGCGTCGTTTAAGGGGCCCTTTAACGTTACTCCTATTACTTTACGTTCCATTGCACGCTGCATGGTCCTCAACTATAGGGAGGGAAAAGTATGACGCAGTGCAACAAATTACACAGCAGAAAAGTTGATTGCGGGTTGCGGTTATCTCATAATATATCTGCAGTTGCTAAACTGTGCCCGTCACGCTTTCCTTTCTCCTGCCCGGTGTTCTTCACGCAGTTATCGTCCGTATAGATTACAATCTCACCCAGCACTCAATTATGAAAAGGCCATATGCAGGAGTCTGATGGGGTGAGGGTTCCCGTGAACATACCCAATATTGCGTGGCAGGGGCGAAGACTCGCAACACACCATGCGAACTGTCTGACGATTAAGTGATTTAAATCCGCCTACTAATTACAAAGGGCTCAGTTGTCATTCATCAACACGACCATCAGCCACAACATTAAAAAAGTGTGTAGCTACGGGTGTGCACGTAACACCTTAAATACGCTAAACAAATTAGAGCTGTGCACGGGCCGAATTTTCGAGCCCGAGCCCGGCCCGGGACCGCTGGCTGCGTCGAAGGCCCGCCCGAGCCCGACGCTAGAGAGTTGCGAGCCCGCCCGGCCTGGCCCGACGTACAAAAACAAAAGCCCGGGCCCAGTCCGGCCTGACATTATGAAGGTTTGTTGAAGAGACACGGCGTCGTTTTCTGATAATGTGGCATTTTATTCAACGTATCAAAATGAAACATGAGCCAACGACATGTGACAGTCACTATATGCAACGATTACAAGTTGTCGTGTAAAAATAAGCTGTCCAATGATTCGGGCTTCAGTGAAGTGCGGCGCTCCTGCGTCGCATATGCCGCCCAACTGATGGTCCGTTCGCTGCTCGAGCTGGTATCCGCAATTGCCAATATCTTTTTCGCAAGCATAGTAAGCTTGGAATATTGAGACTGTTTGTTCTTCAAGAAGTTTAGTACCTCAGATGTGGAAAGAGGATTATTCCGTGTATAGATAATCACAAAGCTCATCGTGTGTGACTTCACTTTCTTTCCTTGCGTTTAAAGTGGCTCAATTAAAGGAGAACTGAAAAGGGGGGGTGGGGGGCGGTCGCGGAGAAGGCGCTACGCGGTGGAAAACGGTTGCAACACAATGTCTATATTGTGGGCTTGATTCGGGCTTGGCGTCGGACACGGTCCGCCCAACAAAAAACAATGTAGCCCGAGCCCGGCCCGTGCCCGAAATGAGCAGACGTGGCGCGCCCGAACCCGGCCCGCGGGCCGGGCCGGGCTCGGGCTTTCGGGCTACCCGAAGCCCGTGCACACCTTTAAAACAAATAGAGCGCTAAAATATTCACACCTCTGAAAGGGACATACAAAGACAAATATGCTCACATGAGGCGTACAAGATTCATTTAAAGCAAAACGTTGGTACCTGTTCATTGCCGCTAATTTGTTTGAAATGAGTGCAGCCGGGACTTTCGCCTTCCTATCTCGCAAAAGGAGGCGCTGCACCTTCCCAAATTTTACACTTTTCGTGGCGCTATCAGGGATAATATATTTGTTGGGCATATATGAATCAACAACTACAAAACGCTGTCTCGTTATTTTTATCTTGTATGCACTTCCATTTCTTTAAAAGAGTCACAAGGTGGTCTGTAATCAAAATGCCCAATTTTCACGTTCCTTTTACTGCACGAATTGAACATCGTCGAAGCATACTTACCGCACAGCACGTAGCCAACAAGGGCGCAAGTCTGCAACGAAAAAAAAACTATTAGGTATTATGTTTTAGGGGAGTTCAAGTGGGATACATGCCATAATTGATGAACAGATGAAGTTTTACATTACTATAAGCCAACTAATCAAGTGTTTAAGGTTGTGTTTAAGGTTTAATCAAGAAACCTTGTTATTTGATTCCAAGTAGTCAAGTGTTTAAGGTTTAAACAAGAAACCTTGTTTATTTGATTCCAAGTAGCCTATGTCAAAATAAAATAGCACATGCATCATGTATGAAATAATTTTCTCTGCCAGGGCCAAGCAGGCAGCGAAAGCCAGAGGGTTCCTGGAATGAGGAGACCTCCCACCTAGGGTAGACGCGGGTCTTGCACCGCGATACCGTTTCGTGAAATAAACGTTAATTCCTCCTCCTCCTCTTAAATTACAGAGCAAGACATATTACATTCACTTGTCGTTCTCAGTATGTAGTACTATAAATAGGCAAGTTAACGCTACAAAGTTAACCGCGCTTCAATAATGAGAACCTGCCGGTATAATATTGTGATGTGAACAATCGGTATCCTTGATTTTTTTTTAGTAGAACTTGTCAGGTCAAATTCTCACGTGACTGTAGTGAAGTCCTTTGTTCGTTGCGGTAATTAATGTCATGGCCCCAAATTCAGAATCGCTTTTCTTCGTTAAAATGACAAGGCGCGTTTGAAAAAAAATCAACGAATGCCGCTGGATAGTCTCGTGTGATTAGGTGTTTTATTTGCGCATTTTAGTGGACGCACGCGCTACAGGGCATAGTAAACAGCTTAACTTAAACATGCCATTACCACTTTCGTCGCAGGGTACGCAATATAAGAGCGCATTTACAAGACTTTTCAAGTTCCGAGTACAAGTTTCAAGTTTGCAAGTACAAAAAAAAGGTCCAGTTGATTGCCTCCCTTGCCAGTGAACTGCAAGCCGGCTACTATGTTTCTCGAACATGTGCAAAAAGTGACTAAATTATTTTAACAATAAATTATTGTCATTCCGAATATCGCGATCACAGAAGGTAGCGTATTACGGTCGGCCGCGCCTTTTAGGGAAATCGCTCGTAGCACATCAGAAATATATTTACTACTCTGCAAGGAATGCTGGACTACGAGACCGATCTTCATCAATATACAGTTTGTCGTTCGAGATCTCTCAAACAGCACGGTACATGCATCGCTACGATGTTAATATTCGCGGAGGCCCCTTCAGTGCTTGACTGACAATATTCAGAGTTAGCTGAAGGATTAAAATTGTAATCGAGAACAACCGTTGTCGTGCGACACAGGAAATGTCTGGAGTTCTTAAAAACAACTAGTCAGTATTTGAATAGGTAGCTCACAAGCGCAACAGGTTCCTAGGCACAATAAATACTGCCAACCCACCGTTCCACCTATCCAATGAAGCTTGATTGCAGTTTGATTGCATCGAGCAAGCTGTCTCTGCGCTCGGGCAAAACAGCTCCATGATAGAATTAACCATAGGTTGCGATGTACTAGTTACTCGGATTCAGAAATTCATTTGATGTAATCTTATTAACGAATTTCTCGGCCCCTCGTCACTAGTATGGCTGCGATTGTTAACAACTGCTCATGTCAGGTAGGCCGACAACATGAAAAAACGCGCGCAACTTGTTGCATATTGCGTTTTATATTTTAGCTGCTTTGTCAGGAAAAAAAAACACGTTAAAAAAAATAACGAGCTATGATTGTAGCGGATTATGTTGAGGGACGAGCATTGAATGCAATCCCAAGTTTTGGAATTTTTATTTCTGCGATTCACGCAAAATACTTCTTCGTGTGAACCAGAATATTGAAAGTAATATAGTAAAACACTCACCGCCAGCGCGATGAAGTTGATCCGAGTCATGTTGACAAATATGGTTTCTGCTGAAAATGGAGACACATTTGTGCATATTCCAATGAGTTATGAGAGTTCTTTTTATAAAAAGTAACAAAGAAATCTTCATAAGCTCTCTTTTTTTTTTTTTTTGTCAACCTCCCCATATTGGGTGAGTTACGCCTCTGGGCGCCTATAAACTACTGAATAAATAAATTTATATTTTTTTCGTTCATGAGCAGCGCCGCATAACAGTTTATATTAAGGCTTTTAGAGCTGTACGCGACGCTGCTACTGTATTCTTACGCAACTGAATGCAAGTGCCTATACTGCTTCCTAAAAGACCGCGTGTTACATATTAGCGTGCGTTAAAAACTCGTTTCGCAGAAATTCCGGTGTCGACATCGGCGCCGTAGGTTGTCAGCGAAATAGCTGTGTTGTCTCTGAGCGGCAGTTCGAGACAGATTCAAATGAATAAATAACAAAAAAATCTTCAGTTTGAGCGGGAATTCGAAACCAGAACTTCAGCGCACCAAGCATGTGTTCGACCTCGGATCCACGCCTGCGCTTCAAACAGTGTCGGATAAAAATCCCATGGAATGTCATGCGTCGCGAGGAGTGTCCTTAACTAATGTAAAATTTCGTGGCAGATGTGCAGAATCTCACCAGGCGTTAGAACTTGTGAATTGAGCAAGAAGTGGTCGGTTTGAAGGCACACAAATTTCGAAGCGCGCGGGCATAATTAATCATCGTTTTGTCAGCAACATCATCAACAAAGTGGGGATGTGCGCTTGTTGCGCACAGACGCGTAGTGGGTACTTCGCGAATTCGCAAAAGGAAGAATTATAGCCTAGTGGGCACTGCGCAACTGCTTTTGCAGTAGGCATTCTAGAATATCCTGAAACGGCTAATATTGCGTGCACAGACGTTCCTTTCTGTGCGAAACGGTTGAGGTGTCCACTGAGAAACAAAGCCAGCCAAGCAATTCAGACTGGCGATGTGAAAGGGGGCCCTGATTACGCAACCGCATTCTGCTCTTGAAGGTGAAGCTCCAGCTTCCTCTAAGTTTAATACATTTTGGCTTTGGAAAAATCATTAGTGGTCGTTACTGGCTAATGACACATACGAAAACACTAACACATAGTTTATAAAGTTGAAGCGCGCATGCTTTTGCCTTGCGTCAAGTTACAATCCCAATGAAAGCCCTATCTCGTAAGGCGAATACATAATCAGTCTTCGCCTGGGCTGCTCCCCGTGTAATGTAGACTTAATTTTAGGCCGTTCATACTTGCATACATCAGTATTTATGACCTCTCGTCACTTACTCGTTGGTTTTATTTCGGTGCTGTAGTCACAAAGGTGCAGTACGAAAAAGTCCAATGGTCCACAAATCCAAACAATTTGGACAATGTTCGAAAGTATTCCCGATATAACCAAAGGGCCCAAAGTGTTTGTTTGTTATACCGAAATGCATGGGAGTAGATGCTAGAGTCACATACAATAGCCCCGTAACCCTGTAGACGCCTATGAAATGAATTCCAACACTTACGTTTTCTCCAAGTTAATCCGTGGAGCTTCGCGACGTCTTCTTCAAACGGATTGGGTCTGTCGTCCGAGTCTCACGCGAATTCGCTTATGAAGGACAAGGCGGGAATTGCCCGCAGATTGCCGTCACGTGGCATGAGACGCTGGTCTTTTTTCCTCCGCAAAATGAACAAGAAAAGATGCAGCGCTAGATCGGGTTTACATCACTCTCCCGTATCAGCCACGACCGGAAAAGGCGGCGGGCTATCGTCTTCCGAGGCAGACAAGGACGAAAGACCGCTGGAAACCTGAAACCTCACTTTTTAAAAGCGAAGCATTTCTTAGCGAACCCAAGGACCTTTGAGAGTGTCGAGCTGCCTAGCCGCCTACGTCTGGGCGCTCTTCTGGTCATCTGCTTAGCTTCGCATATACCGAAGCTGGCCGAGAAGGACACGGGTACAGAACGAACACCATTCACAGGTCACTGTACGAATAACGGCAATTACCTGCCGCGTGCGTCGGTCTTCAAACCCTTTCCACCGATGACGTCTGGCACACACCCGCGTGTCACGGCTCGTGGTAAACGGGAATATGTGCCAGAGGCATTTCAGCTTTTACCAAGAAGAGCCAGAATGGACTTCGGAAATCTTAACTCGATAGCGTTACCGCTCCTGTGTCGCACGGCATTCTTCACCGCTGTCAGTGGTGGTGTCGTTGGAAGAAATCCCGATGGAAGTAAGGAATGAAAATCACGATGACAAAATTAAAGGTTCCAGCACGTTTCAACGTGAGCCCAAAAAGAGAGACGAACGTGACAAAGGCTGGACTTACAACTAAAATTTATTAAAATAGGGTATTCATTAGAACGCCACTCCGCATGCGTAAAGAACCAACAGCAGTAATCAAGCTAATATACAGTCTAACACACTCGCCCACCTGCCCCCCCCTCCCCACACACACTTTTTTATCATTTTTACCCGGACTTCAACACCCGCAATACATTGTAAAACTATAGTTCTTCCAGATATTGAAATTTTTTACCAGCTAGTGCAAGCAGTAGGTGTGGGGAAAAAGAAACACTAGTGATTTCACAAAACGTGCGACATCTGTAGCGAATCAGATTCCTTTCTCCTGCGGTCGATTCTACGTCGGCCAGACGGGTCAATGCCTCAATGAGCGCATACGTGAACATGTCAGTTTGCTGCCAATTGGCACATGAGGACACTTGACTTTGCATTGCAAGAACCGCGGATGCAGACCACTTTTTTGCAAGATTTAGATTGTGGGGAGGGAACGTAACAGACTAGAAAGGGAAATATGCGAAGCGTTCCACGTCAGGAAGTTCGACGCTGCGTTTTGTGTAAGTGAACCTTCAGTTTATATCAGTGATAAAGAATTTCAATACCTGAAGAAAATAAAATTTCACCATGTAGTGCGCGTGTTAAGGTCCGGGTAAAAATGATCGAAAAAGGTTGGAGTCTGTTAGATTGTATGTTAGCGTGATTATTGCTGTTGGTTCTTTACGCATGCGTGAATGTGCTCTAGGGAATACTTTGTTTTAATAAATTGTATTTGTAAGTCCAGCCTTTGCCCTGGGCATTTCTCTTCTTGTGCTGGTGTTGAAACGTGCTGGAACCCTTCAATTTGTCGTCATGTTCCAACTGGCCCAGAAAACCGTCAGCACCTGTGTCATGTCTTCACTAGTCCTAGTCCGTTTTTAGCGCTGTTCTGCCTACATAATGAAGAACCACCAACTAGCCCAAGTTTCTCTTCTAGCACACTGATAAAGTACATGGATCAATCCGGACTTGAACCAAAGCATTATGCGTGTCAGTGAATTATTTTACCACAGAGCCACGCCACTGCTTGCAAGAAGACCCTACAGCAGCGGCAGGTTGGCACAACGCCAAATGTGGTTACAGTGTTCCAAAAAGTGCGGATACCTGGGCTTGTTGGTTGTGCATGATTAAAAACAGCGCGAGAAAGCACAGGTCACACAGAAAGGTAACGCAATTCTCACTGCTTGCGTTACCTTTCTGTGTGTCCTGTGATTTTTCGCGCTGTTATTTAATCATTAAGCAGTGTTGGCCATCCGTTTTTATAACAATGGGATAAACTTCACATATGTACTACTATGACTCAGCACGATATAGCCATATGCTGCTCGAATACGCCGACAAACGCCACTTAATAGTACGAAGATCACCGCGCCGTAAAGTGCACTTTATTGCGGCGAAAGTGACGCCTGTGCTCTAACATGTGTGACAATGTTGCGGCATACCAAGAGCTACCCTTTGCAAGCAACTGTAGTCGACCTGCTCAGTAAACCCGCGATATGCACACAACTGCCCACTTTACGCAACGACGTTGATCCACCTCGTAACGCTTGGCACAAAGCAAAGAATGCTGCATAGGCTGCTACTCACTGACTACTTTGCATGACATCGATTAGCAGAATGCGTGGAATCTGCCGAATCTTTCTGCACATTTTATTTCTGTCTCCTATGTCGCCGCACAGCAATGTTTCAAAGGGCCCCTAAAAACCTCTCAAATTAAAAATACGAGCGTGTTCTTCTCTCTAGGCATCTGCCGTCTTTTCGGCACGATTAATGACACCGGAAGTGTGTTCCCGTGACGTCACGAGAAAACAGGTTTTCGATTATTCCATATATGGGGAAAGTCAGTTGTCAATTATCTCCTACCCTGCCTTGCCATGAAGTCGCATGACTATCGTGCGCGATCGCCTGATCTTCCTACGTTTCTTGCATTTTGACTGCGCAAGAGGAGGTAACGGCGTATAGCTGAAAAGCGTGAAATCGTGACAGGCTCAACAAATATTGCTAATATTATCCACGTGTTTTATGACGAAATAAGAGGTGAAGAGGAGCTTGCGCCCTTTAGGAAGGACAGTGAAGGCGTCAAAGAAAAACAAACTTTCACTTTCAAACTCGAAGTGGTTAACGGGCCCTTTGAGGAGCGAGGGGGGTCCTGAGAAATACGCTTTGCAGCCCACAAGGGTTATAGCAGCTCCTTTTCGTTTGACACATGATCCGGCAATAACAGCCCTCGCAAGAAGGCAGTAGCGCCATTCTGCAATAGAAGCAAAAAAGTGATAGCTATTTGTTCTTTCGTTTTTTTTTAAAGCATAAGGGGGCGCACTAGAGTGAAGATGCTTTAAATTGTATTGGATGATTCGGTGTCAATGTATACGCGGACCATTATTTCAACATCAGAGATGTCGGGATTAATGCGCTCCAAAACCACGATATGCATCTGAGAGACAGCGCAGTGGAGGCCTCCGTAAATTTTAGAACCTGAGGTTCTTTTGCGTCCACATAAATATAAGCTGAGTGGCCTCCAATGATACTACTACTACTACTACTACTAATAATAATAATAATAATAATAATAAGAAGAAGAAGAAGAACAAGAACAAGAAGGAGAATGACAATAATAATAGTATCTGGGGATTTACACGCCAAAACCACAATATGATTAGAAGGCACGCCGTAGAGGAAGGCTCCGAAAGTTAGACCATCTGGTGTTCTTTAACGCGCGGGACATCCCACAGTACAAGAGCCTCTACCATTTCGCCTCCACGGAAATGCGACCGCCGTGGCCGGCGTCGAACACGCAACCTTCGGGTCAGCAGCCGAGCAGCGTAAGCACTACAGCACCATGGCGGAGAAGTTAGGGTAATGTTGAAAAAAAAAACGTTATGTAAAGTAATGCATGTTGTTGGGCTAGTTGGTTAATCGATTTTGAAGACAACACCTTAGACACATAGAACGCGCACACACGAAGTGTTGGAAGTCTGCACTTCGTGTGTGCGTGTTCTATGTGTCTAACGTGTTGTCTTCTTCGCCCAGTTTAAACATGTCTTCAAAAACGTTATGTATAGACATCTGAGACATCAGACATCAGAGTTCGAAGAAAACGAAAGCAGATGCAGACGCGCTTGCACGTCGAGAATGCGCTGGTGATCTGAAGTATAAGGAGTGCTTTCCTAAGCAGTAGCTGAATTGAAAGTTTTCGCGTTGTGAATTAAAGACATAAAAAAAAATCACTGAAGATTAGGATACTGCCTAATGCGAATTCTGAGCGCAGCTTCCTCTTGGGGCAAAACCAACTGTGAAGTCTTGGTTAGCCGCAGTTGTAGCAATGTAACATTCGTTACACATTGTCACAGATATTGCCAGCGCTCGAGTGCTACGCACATCACTGTGCATTGCAGGCGTCGCGAACCAAGCGAAACGCCGACAGCCCCGTTACAGTAAGCGAAGCCAGCCGCAGTGCACTTGTCAGCCCTGCATGCGCGCGAGCTCTTACCGAGGGGCCAGCGCGCGTGGCGGGGGAAGAAAGCGAAGTCATAGGCCAGTGGCTCGTGATTTCGGGAGACTCCGCGTATGCTCTCTTTTGTCCTCGCTCGCTCCATCGGTTACGGCGACGGCGACAACGCCAACAGCGACACCGCTCGACGCAGGAACAGGCGCCTAAGAGCTCGGAGAAATTCAACATGTACCAACTCGCCCAAGTCAAAAAACTAGAATACCATAGCTAGGCAGCGACCATCGGTAAGCCGCCCTCCTTCGACGCCACTTCATGACCTTCTCACTGTGACCTATATGCACGATAATTCCTACCCCCTTTCCCGTCCCGTCACCTAAACAAGAAACTGCAGACTATGCGGCGGCAGTTCATTCTTAATGGCCACATAGGAGTAGTCAACACAAACCATGCCAATTGTGTGCTAAAATGGTCGCTACCTAGGAAGCGAAAAAATGCCACAGGACAAGTCAGTTTCTTTGGTTTATTACAAACGACATCCTTTCTGCTAAAGAATATAATACCACGAGGCAGTAATGAGCTGTTGCTTTTGTTCTTTCTTTCAAATGTTGGGCCGCGACTTTCATGTGCTTTAGTTATGACTCGAATGAGAGGTGCCACTGCTCGAATGTCCCGAGCTTCCCTGGCGAGACGAACTGGAGCTGCCCTGGTGGCTATCATCGTCGTGACTAGAAGATCCAGAGCTGCCACGGGAGGATCCGGAGCTGTGACTGGAGTCATCGTGGCCGGAAGACCCAGAGGTGCCACGAGAACCAGAGCTCCCACTGCGTTGGGAAGTGTGATCGTCGTGGGAGGATGTGCCATCGTGGGAAGTGCCTCTGTGATGGTCGCCGTGAGATCCGCTGTGGTCACCACTGTGGTGGCCAGGCTGAGAGGCATTGTGACCGTGGTGACCTACACCGCAGCTGTTGGTAGAGAGGCTCTCTCTACAACCGCCAGGCTGCCTTTCGCCCAGTTGCCGGCCGGAGTCTGTTTCGACGCACCAGTGCGAGCTAACGGTCGCACTGCATCGGGTTGTACTCTCCGGAGGTGGCGTCGCATCGAGGCTCCGGTCCTTGCTGAGAACCTGCGCATAGGTTGCCGTTGATCGTACTGGTTTCTCGGAAGCCGCGCTTCAAAGTGTTCAGTGTATGCAGTCTAGGACTAGTGATTTCCCTTCTCAGTTGATTTCATTTCTTCAGTTTCAACGATAAACAAAGTCATTGTTTTGGTTTATCACCAAAAGTAGCAGCGAGCATTGCTGCCGGAGCTGAGCACACAGAATAGAATATACGTTGAGATTTTCACTGATACATAGACGGTCATATGTGTACAAAAAAAAAGAAAAAAAAAGCGGCTACCAGTGGCTACCATTGATCCAACCAGAAATGTCGCTGCCGTTAACACTACGGCGAAAAGTGCTGTCTTGATCAGAACTTCTTTGACATTTTGCACTGCCTAGTGCAATATTCCTCATTCAACCACATTGAATCTTTTAAATCTGACACCTATCTACAAACTTTTAATCTTTGGCTGTGTAAAAGGTTTTGTATACATTTAGATGCGACGAAGATTTCATTTCAAAGAAATAAATGTGAGTAGTGGAACGTGATGGGTAGGGCTGTCGTTAAACCTGGACGGATATTGTAATGGCGGGCGCACTTTCACGGGTGAGCCTTCTTTTTAGTCTCAACCTTACTATCAGGAAAGAAGTATCCATCCCGGGGATGACGTGTGGGGCATGATGCAATGGTAACGTACTAAAACTTGGTGCATATAAAATGTACGTTTGAAGCATATTAAAATTAACGATTTTAGTTTTTTTTCCAAAGCAAATGCAATGCCTTACGATTGCCGTGTTATGCGATAATACGGAACAAAAATTAGAATACAACACACATAGAAATCGATGCTAGGGTGCAGTTTTTTGACGTTGTGCTTCTGATACCAACCAGGCTTCTTTTTCGCCCACGCGATCTGTAGCATGATATAATTAATATTGGTGCATGAATTGTAGCGGTGTCGCTTCTCGTGGCGTTCAGTGCATTATGGCATTTAGAAACTATTGGAAAGTGCAATTTGTTAATGAAATATTGTCCCGGCATAGTAATGTCAATGAGGACAAATTTCAATGTTTCTGGAAGAAAGAATGGAGGCGAGATGGGTGCGTTATGCAGCATCGAAATGTGTTATTTACTGTAATTCCGTAATAACCATGCATTTGAGGCTAAAACAAGAATCAAGTCAGCGACATAATGCAGTCCCCTTATTCACCAATATAGCTGTCGCGAAGAACATTAAATTACAAGGGACGTGGTCAACCTATGCTTGGGCCCTTGTAGTTACGAAAACATTCTCATACGTGATCGGCGCTCCCACTCGTGGTGCTCCCTAATGCAGTTGCACGACCGCAGGTTCCTCGAGGGGCCCTTGATCTGGCCGAACTCATTGTCGTAGCATGCGCAGAAGGGCCTTCCTCCGCGGACCGTTTGACCGAAGCACTGGATGGCCTTGTAGTTTCCATGCTCATCACATTCGGGGACTAGCAGGCCAGTCAGGTTCCTGGTGGCGCCTTGCTCCATGCGACGACGACGCTGGCAGTCCGTCTCCCGCGTCGAAGCTGCGTTACAGCGGAGCATAACCAGCCTCAAGAAACATAACTAAGCTGCGATAGTTGGCGAAGACCTAATTCTAGGGAGGTGAATGCCACAAAGTCGGGTTACGAATCAGTCCACACAAACGCTGATTACGGTTGAGTGGTAGTGTTGCTCAGTTCGTTGCACCCCTTAACCTCATCAGGCAGTGAATTCATTTCTGCGCTTCTATCAACCCGAGCTGCCGTGAATATGAATTTGAATACAGGAACAAAAAAAAAAAACTCGAAGGAATGACGTACTTGGGCTTCTCTGACTATCATTTTGTAATCGTACGCTCACGAGTGACTTGCTCTAGAGTGCCAAATTAACTATTTTCCAAGACTGTCACATCAATATCTGAAAATAAGACTACTGCATGCGAATCCTTAACGCTCGCATGTATTCAAATGGGAAGACTTATTGCAGTGTTACGACTGAAATATCAAAAGTAAACACTAAGTTTGCACCCACTATTTTATTTTTGCAGGAGAGTACTGTTGAGTATTGATGAGTCAGTAAAGTGAAAGGTCTGAAGCGTTATTTTTAAGAACGTTTGAGATTACGAATTACTTGAAGCGGCGAGAAACCGTGCTCCTGAAGAAAACGAGTAATTTAACTCTCACAATAAAAATAATAAATGTAAAGTCTCCGAAGCTTACTTACCGCAGTATACGTAGCCAACAAGCGCGAAAATCTGTAGAAAGAAGCAAGAGTTCGGCATCAGGATTATGCAACCTAGTGTCATAAGTATAGCACAGTTGCCAAGAATAAATCGTAGTGTTAAAGTTACTGTGTAACACTACAGCAAGTAAACTGAGCATGCGTTCTGCATCTTTTCCGATTGATTTTTTTTGGCTCTCTTAAAGTATAAGTAGGTAATACCACAATAAAATGCACCATGTACCATGTTTCAAATAAATATTTCCAGTTCCTGTACAAATTGAGAATTGCTATATTCAGCTGTCTTGCTGGACATGTTACCTAATAAATTGCGACACAAAAATCTCATTGTAACGAAAACTGCTATTGAAAGCTAAGTGCAGATATTATACCATTAACGTGACCGATACTGTGAGGCTAGTCGGGCCGTCATTTAAGCATACGCCCACGTCCTGAAGCGCAACGAAAATGGGGGAGCGCGGGTGTTTTATTGTATTTTGCGTAGTATAATCTAGCTTGCTTGCTTGAAGCAGCAATAATGAAATAAAATGAGGTTCTGACTCGGCAGTCTGTATTGCTAAATGAGCCTTGCATTCAATTAGAAATTTCTAAAATTTCTCCGTGAGCGAAACGCACGTTTCCCGTAATGTAATATCAACATTAAATATTGTACACAAAAATACTCACCGCTAGCGTAAAGAAGCTGATGCCGAGCCATTGTGACGATTTTGGTTTCCTGTAGAAATCATAAAACATATTGGCATATTTCAGGAATTCAAACTAGTTTTAATTACACTGAAGTTCAAATCCTATAAGGCCGACTTTTACTGCAGCGTCGATCGCTTAAAATGTTTATGCATTTTAGCACCTATCAATGCATTTCTTTCTCTAAGCCACGTAGAATGGTTAATTTTAAACATTTTGCGGTCGTACGCGTCGCTTTTCCTATATACATATGCAAAGTAATATCCCTTGCTATAGGGCTATCTGAAACTGTGCGATTATAAGTTCTTCAAATTCAGCAGAAAAAGGTTCGCTTCAGAGGATCATAAGCAGCTTTACCATGTTAAATATGTTTACGTATACAGTAAACCTTAATATAGGCAAACTTCCGATCACATGCTTTAATCTCAAGTCAGGTCGCAGTGCCAATAAAATTCCCACGCTTATGCAGGTCAATGCATTGTCAGCCATCTGCGAAGAGCTCCCTGTATAATGTAAACATAATTGTTCGTTGTTAATTCTAGCATCATTCAGTATTTGTGATCTCTTGTCAGGCGCACGATGCTTCATCTGTGCGGCGTAATAACAAGAGTGCGTACTCAAAGACCCAGTCGACTAAGATGCGTCAACTGTCTCTCTGTTACACTGCGAAGCATTCGCAGAGCGAGCGGATAAATTCTTCACTCACTGTTTGGGCTGACATACATGGACTGCTCGTAACTATGTAGCTATCTCTAAATGAGTTCCAAAACTTACGTTTCCTCCGAGTTAATCCGTGTAGCTGCCCAACGCCTTCTTCACAGAGACTGCTACTGGCATTCGAGTCTCCGGCGACCCGCTTATGAAGGACAAATTGGGAATGGCCCCCCACTGTTTCGTCACGTGGCACGAGGCTCTGGTTGCCCTCCACCGCAACACGCACAAGAAAATGTATGACGCCCGATCGCGTGTGTGTAGCAAGCACTCTCCCGCCTCGGCCACGACCGGCAAAAGCGGGGGGGCTATCATCTTCCGAGTCATACAAGGACGAAACGCAGAGACACTGGAACCCTCGCTTTCTTACACTTCCTTTCTTTCTTCTATGTCACCGCACAGCGCTGCTTTGAGGAGCGAGGGGGGCCCTAAGGGGGCACTCCCGCTCCATTTCAGACGGTTCGCAGCCCACAAGGGTAAGAGCAGCTCCTTTTCGTTCGAAACACGATGCGGCGATAACAGCACTCGTAGGCAGTAGCTCCAATCTGCGATAAAAAGAGAAAAAAGTGATAGCTGTTTATTCTCATAATCTTTTCAAGGGTCAGGGTGTGTACAAGAGCTAGAATACTTCAGATTGTAGCTTCTAAATTGGCACTAAACGAAAACGGCGGCCAAAAATTCCGATACGTATATATTGTTACGAGTAGCTTGTTTAATTAACAATTTAAAATGCACAGCACAGCGTGGTCGAGATGGCGCCGGCCCAACAACAACCAGAAGAAACGTCGTGCTCCTCTTTCATGCAGCCACACAGCGGTGGCTGTTCCTAATCAATATTTTTAAATGCGTAACTAGCTCGCGAATTTTAACCTTAAACAGATGCCCTACTAGACTTTCCAGGCATTCCATGTCATGGAGAATACATCGGAACGAGCGAACTTAGGCAACATTGTTCAAAGAAACTAAAGATATTTTTGTAAAAACAAACGTTTTCGAATTCTAGGTTTTTCCATACAATTTAACTGAAAAGTTTAGCTGCCCATGAAAGACAAAAGGTGCTTATGTAAAGGTGACTCAGCATTCGTTGTGGCCTTGTTCTGGTATATTTATGATGCGTTGGACATTTTTTTTTATCAATTTGCATTTGTTAGTGTGGTTATGCTCAAAGCAGCCAGAGTTAGTTCTGCAGTTCAATGCGTAATTTTTTTTGATTGCTCGTTCATACACAACGAATTCTCTAAGTCCTCACAATACCTAGCTTTGCAGTCCACATAAGAGTCTTCCACGTTATTGCACGATGTGAAGATTCCTGAGAGGATTTAAATAGGAGAAAAAACTAAAACAATGAAGTAACTTCTATAATATTTATGAGACAGCATGTCAGTAATGCATCGCAGGTGTTCAGGTGGTTAGTTAATGCATCGCAGGTGTTCAGGTGGTTAGTGCATCGCAGGTGTTCAGGTGGTCAGGTGGTTATTTTGGCTGCAATCACCGGTGTCCCTAACCGCTGTCGCGGATAATGAGAAATAATATAGGATCGATTGAGCCTTGAACCCGGGCCCTGCGCGTGGCTGCCGAGTATTCTACAACAGAGCCATGCAGGTGCATGAAACTCCTTCACAAAAAGACCCTGTACAGGTGTCATGTCGTTCACGGAATCGCGTTAAAAGATGCATTATTGCGTCGTAGAAGAGTGAAATAACAACCAGGGGCCCCGCAAATTGCGCAACGAGAGGGCGCTTTAAAACAATCCATGCCTTACAAAGCGCTCAGCCATAAATATTCGTCGTCATTAGCCACAGCCTCAAGCAATGTGCACTCGATGCCTTAGAGACGCTGCAGTGGGTACCTTGTTTCTCCGGAGAATGATCAATAATAGCATGGTGCGTATTTTCGTACTTCGCAAAACGATGATGATTAATGGTGTGGTTATTGTTTTATTACGTGGAACGGCGGAAGGTCGAGCTAGTTGGGCTAGTTGGTAAGGATTAATCTGAAAAGGAGGTAAGGCGCGGAAACCGGGACACAGGAGAAGAAAACAAGAAAAGGCAAACGGTGTTTGCGTTGTCGCGTTCACCTCTCTTGTGTCCGTGTTTTCACGCCTTACCCTCTCCAGAGGTGTTTTAGTGCTTTACGAACATCGAAATGACGAGGAGGGCAGAAATAAGCATAAGGAGTGTTTGTGAATGCACATTGCAGTCGTCCGCTCCTCAGTTGTTTTCCTAAGTTACCTCCTCAAGCCTACACGTTCGCATGCCGACCTACAAAGGCCCCCCTCCCCCCCCCCCCCCCCCCACACCCTTCCACCCCCCCCCAACACACCTTCTTTTTTTAAGTCTGTCACCCCATCAAAACAAGCATAACAATTTTGACGTTGGTGCTGGAACGAGGCACGTCAAAATGATCGTCCAACATGGTAGTGTCCCCAGCAAAGTCATCGTCCTCAGGAATACGCAGTAAAATTAAGCGAAATGACCGCTAGTTGTGCACTCAGGAAGCTTGAACAAATGTGCACATTACATTTCAAGTCATTTGAAGAAACGGGCGGTGCGTGCCGCGTCTCCGTTATATGTGCAATTGCACACTCTGTCGCTAAAGCGACTATAGTGCCCGTAATTGAACACAGTCTATTCAGTGTGAGCAAAAGGAAATGGCATATTGTGTGGAGCGTTCTTAATTAGACAAGACGCGTATCCTCCAGAAACTCTTCAGAAGATATAAAACTACAGGCAGTGAAGGTTTGCGGCGACTCTCCTTGAAAATAAGACGAGCGACAAGAACTAAACACCGCGAAGATGTGACCGTCAAAATGACTCAAGTTGACCCTGGAAATATCTGCCCTACATAGGCGAGCTCGTGCGCCTGGAAAGGGAGGCGTAACCTTGGAGGTTGTTGCTGCGCTCCGTATTGCGATTTCTCCTCGGGCGTCACTGCTTTCATCGTACGGTCGCGTTTCCCGCCGCAAGCTTGCTTTTTTTTTTCTGAGAAGAAACCGGAGGCGACGAAGTTTACCCGACACGAACCGAACCGCACTTGCGCGGGAGACAAGCCGGGTCGAGATATTACGGCGACAAAAACAGTGGGGCCTTTTTCGGGTTCTCGCTACTCAACTGGGTCGCATTTCTTAGCTTCAGATATGCGGACAGGCGTCTAGACCCCTGTGTTTTCCAGAACTTCTTTACTAGCGTTCGTGAGCTTAATGGTGAACGGCGTAAGTAGGTCACAAGTTAGGCGCTGCAATATAATCAGGCAAGAAATTCGTAACTACGGGAACCATTTGTGATCTCTCTGTTCACTGGCATTTGTATTAACTGATACCAGAGCGTGCGAATATTGCTTAGTACCAGGCCCGTAGCCAGGAATTTTTTTCGGGGGTTTGAGGGGCGGCCTACTTGTTGAAGGCCTTGAAAAACACATACTTTCATTATTTACTACCGGTAACCCCCCCCCCCCCCCCCCTCCATCAGAATTTTGTGAGGGGCCCGGGCCCCTAGAGCACTCGCCCTGGCTACGGGCCTGCTTAATACATATACTAGAGAAAGTAGGCAGCCCTCTTGGTGGCGTTCATTTGCGTATTGCTCAAAGTTAATAGATCCATGCATTTTCTTAACAAAAAACAGTACAGGCTTCCAAAATTCACGCTAGACGCACTATTTTGTACTTTCGAACGGCCTTAATCTAAACTTTGATGTTGTTTGACGTAGAATAATCCGAGATGCTCCTGCAGGAACCATGGACAACTCGGCTTAAATCCGGGCACGGCGGAGTGCACTGTGACGTCAATCCATAGATTGACGTCACAGTTGCAGTGCACTAAAGCCCACTGCAACATCAAAAGCATCTGGACAAGCACTGTAACAACCACTCCAACGCTTTAAGTGAGATCAGATGCTGTCATAAGTAACGCAGCCAACAGTTATTTCTTAGTGGCCTAGTTCTGTAAACGCGGAGCGAGTCAGTGTGGCAAGGCTCCCACAGGGCAGACGGTGTGATGCGGGTACGGTCGAGGCAAGCGATGTAAAGAAAAGTAGAATAAACAGGAATTGGTGCACTTGCTGGCACACTGCGAAGAGTATGCCTGTGCACCGCGTTTCTGGGCGGTAGAGATTATAGACAGAAGCAAGGATCTCCACGAGAACTGATGGAGGGATATCATAAAAGAATGATACGCCAAGATTGTATTAGCGATACTTCTATTGCACTGTTTCGATCGGCGATAAGGTTTTTGTAACTGGTTCCCTCAAAAGGCTGCTGAGTATCTCGCAAACTGCGAATTCTCAGAAATTGGTCATTACAGCAGTAGGTTAAAACACAAATATCCATACGTGGCATGCATCGGTGCTCACAAGCGTATGATCTTGTTTTTACTGATTCGGTATATACCCAAGTGGTTCACAATTATCGCAGATTGCGTGGGTTTCTATAAATTAAGTTTTTCTTCACAAGTTTAAAAAATATTTTTGGCTTAATAATAAGTGACCAACACTGCGAGAGATTTTTTAAGTATAAATGTTTGCCCTTTGCGGTACACAGAAAAGGAAGAAAAATGATAATTTAAGATAATTACTAGACGCACGAGTACGGGACTGCCTTGTTCATACCGATGTTTAGAGGGCCTTCCCTAATTATAGCCAGAATTAAAAGTTCCGGCGTGCTTTAAGACGGTGCGACGGAACACACTTTTCTGAATATTCCATGGTGTATATCACGCTATTTTAGCATAATGATTAATTGCCTACTTAGGTGATGTTTATTACTGAAATTCTGAAGCAGTGAAGATAGTCGAAAATTTTAATAAGAAAGTTATAGATCGGTTTTCATGATGTCTGATTTGACAGTCTCTATTTTTCTGTTCATTAACTATTCGTGTTTTCCCGCTTTCTGCAGGTGCACGAGAAATATAAAACAGGACCACGTGACATGTCCGCTTGCGTACCGTAGCTGTAGTAAACCCTACGTTCTGTATGTAAACGGCAATAGCATTTCGCCACGTGTGCTGTGGAATAAAGGACTACATGACAGTGAAGGTGGTGGTGGCTGTGCGATAACAAACCTGTTGCTTGCGGCAGCACAACCGATGATCTCTGCGTCTGCTTATCACTGTCCTGAACGGCTGCGGGAGAATCAAATCATCTGCACGCAGAAGTGCTTGGGAATACTGCAATATGCTGCACAAGTGGGCGTTCACCTAGTATTGTTTTATTTCTCGGGTGTAACGTCCCAAAACCACGATATGATTATCTACGAGGTTCACACATCCTGCGGCAGCACCTACATTGGGACAGGCTAGTCGCTGTGAGAACGATCGCCTGAGTGAACCTTCCAACAACATTAGAACCAAAATAGGTAGCAATCTGGCAATACATTGTGCCGAGTGTGGGTGTACCCCAAACTTTCACCAAGAAACGTATATATTTGCACTGCAAAAACAAACCCAGTTGTTGGTAGTCAGCGCTAGTCCCGTTTCATCTGTCTCGTCCTTGGTTGTTTTCGCGCTGTTTTTTACTATGTCTTCGTGTCAGCAGTCGAGCACTATAACCACTTAGACCACCGGGGTGACTTATATTTTTAATTTATTTTCTCAAATATTTTATGCCTATTTGTTTACTTTGCGGGTGTTTCCAGCAAATGGGAAAACACGAATATATATTAGATACAGAGTTAAAAGGTGACTAATCGGGCGTTTTGCCGATCAATCAGGAATTTTCTAATTGCTGTTCTTCGCCCAACTTCACTGTATATGTTATTTATTTAATTCTTCCTTAAATGAGAAAGTTAAACAGTACAGAAAAGGTAGTGTAACTCCCTCCGTACAGTAGTGACCAACATGAATTTGGTAGAGTTGTCCTAAAGTACATCGCCATATTTTTAAACTGCGGCTAGAAGTAGGTGGGGCACTGTGTATAAGGAGTACAAACGCGTCTGGAGCGTGTTTGGAGAACCGGGAAAAGAACATTGACGAAAGCTTTTTCTATCGGAGAGCCTGGTTGTGACGGGAACACACGACGCAGGCCATAGGGACATTTTTGCTTTCGGAACCAAACACGGAAGCGTACTACATACACAATATCTTTTTAGATGCAGAAGCATCTTATACTTGGGGCTATGTCCGTCCCGCGTCTGTCCCGCGTCCGGCCTTTCATGAAGTAGGGAAGCACCCACTATGCGAACCAGAACACTGTAGTACAATATAAGGCCGTGAACCACCACTACAGTCACCAGAGTCATGGCCGAGAGCACAGAGGAGGCTGCTTAGCAATGGCTAGGCCGGTGGTGTCTGTCGCCCAGGTTGACTCCATTCCTTGATCTTGCTTGTATGTGTTTGGGGAGGGGGGGGCGCTTAGTCCGTCCCTCCTTCCCGCGTCCCACACCACCACAGCGCATGCGCGTCCCCTCTCTCTCTCCTCTCCTACGCTCACCCCTTTTCTCTGCTCTAGGTATCCTCTACTCTACGGAGCGGCGCCCGCGTCCCACAGCACCGGCGCCCCCCTCTCTCCTACGCTCACCCCCCTTTCTCTACTCTAGGAGTCCTGTACTCTACGGAGCGGCTCCAGCTTCCCACATCCTTACAGCGCATGCGCGTCCTCTCCCCCCTCTCTCCTCTAGGAATCCTCTACTCTACGGAGCGGCTCCCGCGTTCCACACCCCTACAGCGCATGCACGTCCCCTCCCCCCTCTCTCTCCTCTCCTACGGTCCCCCCCCCGTCTTCTCCTCTAGGCATCCTCTACGGAGCGGCACGCACGACAGGTGGTGTGGCAGCTGCATACTCCGCTAGGGGGCGCCACGGTAGTTCCGCGGTATGAAAATGACGGAGCGCGGGCACCTCTTTCTCTCTCCTGTGCAGAGCCCGGACCGCTGGCCGTGAAACGAGAGCGGCGACGTTCCTCCCGCTCAAGCTAATTATCTCCCCGCTGCTTCGCATCCACACATGGTCCCCTTTAGCGGGAGATGTTTTTTTTCCTGTTTTTGGTGAGCTCCTAATAAGGAACTACAGCAGCAACATCACACTGGGAAACCGGCCGAGAATTCGGAATGTTTTTTTTTTTGCGAATTTCCCACACCTAAGTAGAATATTACCTAATACTATCCGACCCTTCGGCATATAATAGACCACCTTGGGCTTAATCAGCCGACTCAAGCCATCATTTGACGGGCACTGAGACTTTCCCCATTATTTATTTAACGCTAGCGGATACACCTTGATTCAGCAACCATTATCCAGGGTTGCCAATGTGCCTCATTACGGCGCAATTTTCCCATGTTAGTACTCGCGCGCACTACTGCCAGAGGAAACCGCCGGCATTTGAAAATAACGCATCCCTTTTCCTTAGACGGATATTTATGAGATTCCCGCATAGCTGTGTATGAAACAAAACTTATTCGTAAACATGGCTTCATCTACTGCAATCTCAGAGATTATCGTAAAAGTCAGCGCAAAACCAAGAGGAAGAAAGGACCACGCACATTTGATTGTGAATGGCAATTTTGCGCAAAAAGGGACACACGAAAACGAAAGGAAGAACCCACAAGACTGGCGCAGAACCCACAAGACTGGCGCCAGTCTTGTGGGTTCTTCCTTTCGTTTTCGTGTGTCCCTTTTTGCGCAAAATTGCCATTCACAATGCAATACCAACTCGCCCAACGCTCCGTTCTTCTAAGGCACATTTGATGCTGAACTAACTCGCCCACCAAGCTATTCTTCTGAAACTCTCAGAGATAAAGCGAGTGTTGTGATTATTGTTCTTAATGGAGTGCGAAATAATTATTTGAAGGTTGCTTTTAACATTTTCAGCCCTGGAATTTTTACTTGAGCCGGAGGATGTTTTTGTCTGTTTTTTCTAATGGTTAGGACGTCAGAAGACCACATACGAAAAATTGAGCCAGTGGTACCATTATTTATGTATTTACATATATGATGACAAATTAGGTCATCAGGGCTGAGTGGTTGTGAAATTAGAAATATGGCGTCTGTATTCCTGCTACTCACTAAAGAACAAAAAATCTGAACCAACGTCATATTTGTCAGTGTGGAAGTCCTTGAGACAAGTTCGGGACTTCGTACCCGAAACTGCGCTCTCCTGCCTCAGCCTATCCGCCGGTGCGTCACCCATGACTTCGGTCAGACGTCTTTTTCTTAGTGGCTACCAACTCCGCAAAAATTCCATGATGGTCATGTCGATCACAGTGGGGATCATTGAAGAAATACTATCCCGAGAATTCGCAGTTTTGGTTTTGTTTCCCAAGGTGCTAGGGGAAATTTTCTGCGATTGTGCCAATTGACCCCGTCAAGGCCGAAAGGTCTATATAATTGCGTCAGCTCTTCTCGCCTTTACCTGACAAGGCTTCCGTATAGTTCAATGCACCCTCATATTTACGCCGGTATATGTATCACCTTAACAAAAGTTCTAAACACCGTAGAAAACTGTCTTCTAACTTTTTTTTATTCTCAAAATCTGGCCGCGCACAGTCAAGTTCTCATCTGATAAAAGAACTTGCAAACAAAAGAGCCTTGTCCATACTGAGTAGTCATACGTAGAAAGCAAAGATTATAGAAGAAGCACGATTTGCTGACACAGCTCTTGCTTTATGGAATCCATGAAACCGCAGATCTCCGGTTCATATTTTCCTAATGGCTTAACTGCAGCTGTTTTCTCTTCTAAGATATGCCTACGAAGTTGTTTTTTGGCTTACTGATTTAATTACAAGATACTATTTTAGACCCTGTTTCACTCTTCCTTGCGCAATAGCCACCGAAATTTGCACTTCTTGCATTTCTTTTTATTTGCGCACTTAGTCGTTGTTAAGGCGAGACGTGTCACTTGCACTGCTAAACACCACATGCCATCAACATTCATTCATTTTCTGTGTTTACCCTCTTGTTTTATCTGTATTGGCACGCATTGAGAAAACTTGAGCGTTGACCATAGCGGTTGCAGAGTCTGGCTTTTCTTATCTCCTGCTAATCGTGAGGTGATAGCATGAGGTTGCCGTCTCGTGGCATCGTATATCACGCAAGACATTTTCTAGTGAAATGACGCACGCAAAACGACTGCAACGCTCGTCCTGTCTGGCGCGCTTCCGTTGACTTGATCAATATACCATCAGCGCATTGTTTCGCAACAAATAAAAAAAAACGCAAGGCTGATAGTAGTTTTCTGGCGGTGCTGATAGTACCGCCAGAAAACACGTTATGAGATGGAAAGCAGAATTCGACAGTGTGATAAACATTCTTCGTGACAGCTCCAATCGTTTATGACGGCGCAACAGCGTTCTGGAGGCGAAAAAAATATATCCCATGCATTCACGGTATTCTCAAGTACGTTTTACTGTCATGTTCTCTAGGGATCATAAGCAAAAATAATTTCGCTAAAGCTAAGCAAAATTCCGCACCCAGCACTGAGTGCAGGTGGCTATAATGGGTGTGGCGTGAAACTTGACGGCCTCTTTGACGGCTGGTCTCCACAACACCAAGTTGTAGAATCAAAACTCTTTGTACAGCCCCTCGCACTACCAGGTACTAATAACTATAAAACAAGCTTCGTTACCCGACCACTCACTGATCTATATGTCACTATATTCTACACCCGAAACACACAACCTCGTTCAACTGTATATTACAACAATGCTCCTCGGTAGTAGTGTACACTCTAGTGTACAACCGTATTAGCGCGAATCATATATGTTGAACAAGAAGACTAGGGCCAATATTGCCAAGCATTTCATTTGCAAGGGAGTTTTGTTTTGGCCGGTTGTGTCCACTACTGCGCGAAACGCCAGCATAGCTTCAAATAGTGGCTTACCAGTCACTCTCCCACAAGAAGATTTTGTGAATTCTGATAGTGAATTTTTTTAGGCATATAGCACACCCTTTTGAAATCAGTAGATGGCCACTGCGATTAATGTGGCGCTTGTTACTTGTAGCTTATATAAGCAGCTGCAATACTGGATAGCAAAATGTATTAAATGCCTTGCGATCTAGGATAACATTGCCCAGACAATGCGGCACGTATGTAACGTCCCACTGTCACGTTTTTCGCTGAGGGTTCCCTTGTATCCAACAACCGCGTTGCAAACCGCCATCGCAGATGAGCCGCTGCTATATAATCAAGCGATGCGACGCACCCAGTAATGCTGGTGCAGGACCCCAGCTCTGGTGTTCCCCTGCCACCTGTTTTCAATAAACTGAGCCCTCCCACCCACCCTTGTTTGTCCTGTGCGTAATCTACTCATAGCATCCTATCAGATAAGAACATCTTTTTAGAGCAAGAAATGCTGTTCCCTGTCAATCCTAACAAGAGTAGCCTCCAACACACAGAAAGTTTGGTCTATAAAGAAATTGATACTTTTGCTAGTGCTTGTGTCGCCGCTTTTGTAATGTTGCCCTCACGAGGCTTAATAATCTAACAATAGAAGACTCCTACTCACACTATCGCTCATAGTGTCAGAAGGTGTAAGACATTGATGTTTGGAAAGTAGTTGGTGACGATTCATAAGCGACATTTCTGTATAGAAGAGTTGACGGCATGATAACATGTGGGGCGAGATGTTTTACCTCTGAATGGTGGCACGAGACGTTTCATATCACGAATGACGTAACAGAGGTCGTTCATTCGTACGTTATTTGAATGCGCCGGAATAGCTTCAGTATAGTCAGTAATATAGCTTCAGCCGATCCCTCGCACGAACGAATGGTCAAGGCATTCCCACATTTCCTAGAACATATTCGATGCTGATGATCTACAACACCATTTATATTTATCATGCGATAATGTGAACATAAACAAAGTTCGTCGTTCTTGCCAGGTGAATAACAGGCGTAAGAGACGCGCGCACCGCGTTCCATTCTGACCGACCCCGTCTCAATGGGCACAGGCGTTCGCCGAACACACTTTGGAACTTTACAAAGGTGTCCTTCAATTTTTCCTGTGAGAAACACCGGCGCACACTGTATGCTTCACCCCTCTCCAGGTTTCACGTTAGTGGAGCACCAACACCCTTTCTTTCTCGTTGCGCAGTATTTTTTTTTTTCACTTGAGTTAACTCTTCTGACAAGGCGATTTGGGAAACAAATATGTCATTTCGTGGGCGTGCATTGAGTATACTCTACCAAACATTCTGCTTACTGCTTGGTAAAATGACGAAATAGAGTTAGGATTATAATAATGAACATATTAGGAGCCATCTTAAAGATCTTAGGAAGAGGATACGAGAAGCATTGCTATACCAAGTAGTCTGTTTTCCTGATGTTCGCCCAAACGAGCCATTTAAGGCAATTTTGCATAGGCAGTGATTTTTTTTATTGACTACCCCTGACAGGTAAGTTGACGATACTTCATGCTTAATTGTCCTAGCTATTGGCAGTGCCGCCTGTATCACGTATCTACACTTATTCACTTTGAATGTTTGATGCGGAACGGCTTTTTCTATTTCAGGTACATTTTTTTTTCCTTTTCTAGGCCTCCCTTTTTTTTACTATTAATAATTGCCAGGTAAACGGAGCTGTAGCCGGCTATAGCGTGAATAGCGGCGTTGTCCCTGCGACGCTTTGTGGAACTATACTGCTACGCGCTCTAATTTTTTTATTTTGGTGTGTTCGGATTTAAACCACAAAAACACTTATCACCACTCAGCGCAAGCCGCGCCGCAATGTTTCGAAATCTTGAAGATTCTCCGCTTGTTCTGTTGGGATTACGCGCAAACCCTGCCGCGGCGTGCGCATTTCGATGGAGGCGAAATGCTAGAGGCGCACGTACTTAGCATTCATTGCACGTTACAGAACACCAGATGGTCACAATTTCCGGAGCATCCTGTATCCTATCGCGATACAATTTCAAAGTATCTTTGCCCAGCCCTTGTAGAAGGTGCACCTTGCAGAATAGGGCCATGAGCACAATGCGTTAGTTATTGAGATAGACACCGGAGTAGACTGTGCAGTTTTGATGCTTGTGAAAGGGCTCTCAGTATTCGGAATTATCCTAAGGTATTTGGACCCTATTTAGATTATTATGAACTATTCTCACACCCACGCCTCCCTGTGAACCAAAATTTATTTTATTTGGTGGCCCTCAAGACATCTTTACGGCTAAACTAGGGCAGGCTTGATTATCTCAATAGAAGGGCATTTAAAACAGGAAATTTTTTTCACGTCATTTATTGTAAATCAGTTTTATGTTCGCCACATATAAATACACTTAAGATGCCTCTGTACTGATCTTCCTATAGACGCCCGTATCCCATGAACCTCCTTTTTTTCTTTTTCCTGGCGCATTTTCCTTCAAGATCATATCTTCTGTTCAGTGTTATCTCAAGTACGCCGGGATAACAACGATTGAAGGAACCTCCAGTCTCCTATGCTGTTTGGCCTTTTTTTCTTTGTTAAAAGCGATATCTGATGCGTGCCGGCTCACTGCACCCGACGTCACATATGAGCATTTTACGTGCGAATGGCGTAGGATGGTCGATTACAATGGCCATTGTCTGGTGTGCTTCCGCTTGTTGACTTAAGGTCTCATGCGTGCTTTGTTTTGCGTATCACAGGCGTAAATAACTATGCATTGAATGTTTATTCAGATGTATCATCATTAATGGAATGGAAAAATTGCAACCAGGATAAATCCTTAAACTAAAAGGTCCGACAGTTTATAGCGCAACAGCTGTCACCTTGGTTTGCAACTTGGAGAAACAAGGAGAAATGACCTGCTGCTTCGTTAAATGCCGGCACGTTTTCGTTCCCTTCTCAGCCTGTAGGGTGGCCGATGCTGATTTGATAAATAAATAAAAAGTTGTAGAGTCCTCAGTCTAGTGTAATGCAACCATACCTAAAAACCCGAGATTAGACAATATTATTCATCCATCTACCAGTCAGCACGTGCAGCCCCCATAGTGGATTGTCAATCTCACTTCAGTGTTTTGTGCCGCAAACCTCTGGTACCCATGAATCCGATCAATAATGCCCGTGAATCACGTGCTATGTTTGTAGGATTTTAAGTGTAGGTGCGATCGATTTAAAAATTTTGCTTCTCGAGCGTGCGACTCGTCTTTTACCACACTACCCGTTATATTACACACTTACAAACATTATGAACCCTTCACCATCATGTGATAAATATTATTAAATTCTTCACTCCCTCTCAAGCCTTCGTAAAGCTATCCGCTTTTTCACAAGGTTCCCCCGTCACCCTATTAAAGATGGAGGTTCATAATGATTTAAACTTTGGTCGAATCTATGAGAACACCACGACCCATTGAATTGTGGAATACGCTTCCTAACAGCGCACTCGTGCAAACAGACGCAGATACATGTAGGCATCTCCTGGCTCTTCAGTTTTGATCAAAATAAATATGACAGTGTCAACATGCGCCATTTTATGTATAACTCTGTACCGCACAGGCCCATGTAGTTTTAAGTAAGGTGCGTTGGGGGGGCTAGTCAGCACGTGCAGCCCCCTAGTAAGGTGCGTCCTGTGTACTACTTCTACTTGTGTGGCGTCGATTGCACAGCTCCTTACCATTTCCACGTAGTTTTCTTTTTTCTTTTTTTTATTCTTTTTCGACAAATAAACCGTTCTGTATGCTACCATGACCTGTTGCTTTCTCTCTACCTTTCTGTCTCTGTTTAGGAGCGAAGCTCCTTTGGCACGCACGATATCCGTTGTCGCCGTCGTCGTCGTAGGTCCCCCGTATGAACAGCTGCGGCGTCGCTTCGAAACCCTCTGAACAAGCGTATCCATAAAGGTCATGACGTCGTGCGCAGAACCATTCGTAGAGCGCACGCACCGCGCATACCGACCGCGCACAGGGTGTTGCGCTGCGGCGGCGCCGCTCCGAAACCCCTCTCTTCCACCAAGCGCAGGACGCCATGCGCAGAAACGTTCACAGAGCGCACGCCGCGCTCATACCGACCGCGCGCAGGTGTCGCGCATAGAAGCCGTGTGTGGGGCGCTGCATTGCCCGCTAGCCCCTCGTACGTAGACCGTGCAGCGCTGGAGCATCGATCAATGGCGTTACACTTAGTAAAATAAAGTGACACAGACTGGCTTCCAGGGAGCTTCGCTCCATCGCCAGTATTCATTTCGCGGGTTTTCAGTAACTTTATTTCTTTTTTAACTCTGCCTTAGAGGCAGGATTTTGTAGCGTTTGCAATGTTGTTTGTATACGTGCTCGATTTATGTGCATTTCGTGTTGGTCTTTGTTCTTACGCGTGAGCAATGCGCTGCCTCTTCACGCGATAACGTTAAAGAGCTTTTTCACGCAGAATTTCAGGCGTGGGCGTCGGTGGTTGTCGTCGTTGGTTGTCACCGAAAAAGCCATCATTGCATTGCATCATTTGCATCAGAAAGATGCAAATAAAATAAAAATAATTAAAGATCTTCGCTTCAAGTGGCAATCGAACCCAGGCCGCTTGCGCAGCGAGTACCTGTTCCATGTCAGAGCAGTCTTATTGCTTGAAACTATTTCTGTAAAAACACTATATGAATGTCACGTAGTGGAAGGAGTGTTCGAACGCATGTAATATTGAATAGAAGAAGCATAGAATAGCGCGAGGTGGCCAAAACATGTGCAGTGCGCAGTGAGTGGGTCTTTTAAAGGCACATCCATTACAAAGCGCGCAGACATATTAAGTGCGAATGCACTTCTTAAGCGACCCCGAAAACTCCGCCGGCATCCGCGCTCCTCCTCCTCTCCCCTAGCAACGGCGCGAGGAGCGGAGAGGAGCGTCTGTAGCAACGGCGCAGCGACGTCACGCCCCACGTGACTGCGCGCTCTCCGCCCTCCGCTCCGTGGCTGCGCGCGCCCCGCGCCGGCTCCGCACCGCTCTCCGCGCCGTGACGTCACGGCGCGTTGTGCAGCTGTTCCTTCTTCGAACCACAACCACCATATATAAAAGGAGTGAAGCGCGCGCGAAATGCATTCGCATTTCCTCACGATTCCCTTCGGGGAGGTGGGGGGCATTTTTTTAATCATCATCAGCTGTAAAATCATCACAATGTGAGTAGCTGCGTAGGTTCGCGAATTTCCTTTCGGACGCGTAGAGGGCCCTTCGGTGATTCGCAAAAGAAATTATTGTGTAGTGGGCATTTAACAATTTACTTGCACTAGGCATTCTAGGATAGTTTGAAACAGTCAATCTATGCGCACAGCTGTGCGTTTCCTGACCACACGGTTGAAGCATGGACCAAGAGCCGAAGCCAGGCTAGCAGTTCAGAAGGCAATGCACACGGGGCCTCATTACGCTATCACGTTCTATTCTTACAGGTGAAGCTGAAACGT
>JALIZH010000122.1:0-18109 GCA_030522465.1 Rhipicephalus appendiculatus
CCGAAGAGCGCACCGGTTTGATGTCTAGCAGACTCCTCATGTGCTCTTGCATCAGGGAGTTCGTTGTTCCCGAAACGTCCTTTAAGCAGTTCTACAGCGTCGCGATAGCATCGAGACGTCGGTGGTAGGCCCGCAAGAGCAGCAGCCGCGTCTCCCGTGACTGACGACCTCAGGTAGTGAAATTTGTCAATAAGTGACAATTCTTCATTCTTGTCAACCACCTGTTCAAACACTTCCCAAAATGGTTGCCAGTCTGAGCGCCGCCCACTGAACTTCACAAGCTCAAATTTCGGGAGCTTCACCCTTGTCCTGAGCTCCGGCGTCGTTTGTGAAGCGCTGCCATTACCCGCTGATTCGGCGTTCGTTGGGCGACTAGGAACAGTCATTTGCCGCTGCAGGCGAGCGAGGCAGGTCACGATGCGGTCTTGATAGTCGCACGTCTGTTGGAACTCGTTCTCCGCATCTTCATCTGCCACTAGTGGTTCGATGTCGTTATTCACAGTGTTCAGTTCGTTATGCCAACTGGTAAGCCTGGCGTGCAAGATTGCCGCTTCGTTTTCGTCGAGAGGTCCTGGCCGACTCTCGAAGTCGTTAATGAGTCGCGTAATTTGAGCACGTATGACTTTTCTCTTCTTTACGAGACGTTCCATCGTTAAGCCAGATTCGTCAAATAGTTCGCTCACCGGAGTAGATTCACGTCCGTCGTTGCCGAGGCGTTCAAGGCGTGGAGTCGTTGACGTTTCATTAACAGCACAAAGTCCACGGCGAGAAAGTCCCGGGTTTCGACACCAAGAGTGTAGTGTCCCTACGACTCGATTGCTCAAGTCGTGAAAACACTGAAGACTGAAACAGAGGCGGTGATTAAACAAAACGAACTAATTTAGTGACAGCAAGAAAATGGAACGTCCACGCAGCTCAAATGTTCGCTGGCGACTGGTGTCCTTCAGAGTCCGCGGTTCTCTCCTCCTTGCACCACAAACACACACACACACACAAAAACCACCACTGACACAGCTGCACGTGTCTCCCGTGGCCCGCCGCGGAGGGGGGAGAACAGTAGCCGTTTGAGCCAAGCGCGCGTTCAATTCTCCAAGGCCACGGACCCGGGGACCGTATGCTAGAAGGGTGGCTCTTCCCTGCCCTTGAAACGCCCAAAGGCTGTCCGCGACAAAGATGGTCATAAAGAATCAAGGAGCTGCTCCTATTCCATGTGGTCTTCTGCTTGCTGCGAGAGCGCTGGATAGTGAACTGGGATTATTTAGTAGCTGGTTTGAGACGCTAGCAGACATAGAACTACCTCCAATTGCTTACTTGGCTGGCTATCTCGTTTGTACCTGTGATGAGAAGGTAAAGGTTCCTTGTTCTGAATAATAAAATACCTAAATCTGTATATATAACAAGCCGTTTTTCCGCGCAGAGTTATCGAAAAAGAAAAAGATCCGCTTTTGAATACGTGCTGTTATATCAGTACAGAAGGTGGTGGTTTATACTACTTGGAATTCGATCAGTATGTAGGGAAGTGCGAATACTTAATTTTCGAATCGAATCGACTACGAATAAGACTGGAATACTATCCAAATAATTTTCGAATAGTAAGGAAATCATTTTCAATGGAGCTATGCATTTAATAATAAAAAATGACCCCAGATATCATTATACTGTTGAAACAGATTCGCAGCTTTAAGAAAGGAACATTACGATTGCTTTAATCAACAAAAAAAATACCACAATTATGAAAAGTGGGGTAAGCTCGCCGAATGCAGCGACTATAAAGCCTGGAGGTATTTTGTAACGGTAGGTTGAATACAGAAGCGATTACCGTATTGAAGGTGCTACTTTGCCTATAGCCTCTAAATAAAACTGACTGATAAAAAATTAAACAATGCTGAATCGAGCACCACACATATAGCTTACTATGTAATGAAACATATAAACAACTTATAACAACATGTGCCTTCGCTCAAACAGAAGCTATAGACATAACCATCAGTGCTGAATACTGTACCGGCAAGATCAATTTACACTGACACAACATCTGGCTCTCTTATCCATGTACATGTGAGTAAAAATTACACTTCTGAAGCTGAGGGGCAGCCGCAGTCATTTCCTTAAGTTATTACAACGCAAAGACAAGCACTGATGGTCCTTTGAACGTTTCCTTCCTTTGGGGTTTCCCAGTCGGTGCTCAATATTCTACAATTATTCGAAAAATATTCGGTGTTCTCAATGCGCTATTCGATTGGAGTACCGAATGAAACAGAACGCTATGCGATTCGTTATTCGAAATTTTCGAAAACTCGCACGTCCCTATCACTTTGATTACTTATACTCACTCGAAACCCAAGGAATAAATATACAAAGAAGGTGCAAACACGCCGTGCTTTCCGTCAGTTCGATTTGTAACCTTCTTGTTGATTGCACGTCGTGTTGCGAGAGCGCTGATATGAGATACAGATTGGTACTATGAAATCGACAAGGTCATGAAGATAGCAGACGTGAGACGAAGTGACAAAATTTGCGACCTGCTATCGTCTGCGCTTTCGCCACACCTGTTGCTGTGCCGGGAGCTGACTTAAGGGACGGAAGACCACGCTATGTAAGTTTGCAAAGTTTTCCTCAGAAAGCTGTTACGAGCGCTTCTAGCGGGCAGGAAATGTTAACATGACAGATGAGCAACTCGTTCGCCTGGCGTGAAAGCCTCTGGCTAGGAAAGTGCTGCGCCTGTAATTCCAAGAATATGGCAATTATTTTTTCCAGTAAGACGTTGTGGCGGGCTTGTTGGTTCACTGCAGTTAGACGTTGTTAAACTGCGTGAAATGACGAGGACACGAGGTAGAAAACTGTGCAATAAAGTACACGTGCAATAAAGTCAATGAATGACTCTCCAGTTGCAAAAACAGCTGTACCGTAAACGAACATATTCGAATGTGAACAGCGCAATAGCAACGACAGAGAGAAGACAAGACGCGAGAAATCGCAAATCGCCCGAGCAGCCACTTCAAATAAAACGAACACTTGCTATATTTAGGTTCAAGACTCGCCGACGCACATTCGGTAGGGACGCTTACCAGTGTGATTAACACTATAGGAAGCATATCGTAACCCTTTGTAAACTAACACGCGCACAGCAGTTGCGCTATCAAGCCGCGATCCGCCGCAATGATTCCGGCACTCTCGCTTTCGATCTCCCCACAGCCTCCCCTACTGGTGGCGCCGCGGTGGCAGCCCGGAGCACTAGGCGCGCCACGTCGTCTCCGCTCCACGTGGCAGGCCGCACCATGTGTTTTCATCGAGCGGCCGTGTTAGAACCTTCCGATGCGATTACATGCTCGACGTGAACATTAGAGTTAGTTCTGCGAACTTACGCGACCACCAGCGACAACGCTGAAATCTTCCATGATACATGTATAAAAGCCGGCACATTTGACCGCTTGTCAGTGAATCGACGGCCGACGCTTGTTCACCGATATCAGTGCACAGCGTACACTGCTTGCTGCAGTTAGTGTTTGTTTCGCGGTGACAAGTACGGCCAAATAAACAGTTTCATCTCTGGACACGCCGATTGCTGCCTTCGTCTACGTCACCACCTACGCCAGCGCCACAGAGGTTTTGTACAAGGCACACGCAATCTAGTCTATTCTATACCCTCGTCATGCAGACAAGTCGGTGCTTAAACGAAAGAATCAAAGTGCACTATTATAACGTGAACATAGCTGTTTCCTGTCCTTTAGGGTTGCACTGCCGAGATGGTGGGTGCGTTCCACACTTTGAGAGAGAGAGCGAAATTTATTAGAAGGCCGAGAGGTCGGCCTGAGCTTGTGCGCTCTGGCCTGCTACTCAGCACAGGGGGAAAAGGGAAAGGGAAGAAAAGGGTGATGATGATTTTGAAGATACGACAGTGCTTAGCCGCTCATCAGACAAGATGACAAGATTAATCATTGAAACTGCACACTTAGAAAAACAGGAAGGCTCATGTGTAAGAATGGCGTCACTAGTACTGCCCGAGAAAGAAAAGCGATTTCTAGATTTCTAGTTAGATGAGCAAGTGATTGTAATGAGTGGACGATAAATGCAAGAGATCGTTGAAACGGCTTTTTATTGTTGTCTGTATGCCATATATTTCATGCACTGCGGCAAATAACAAATCAGTTGTGAGTCAGCACTCGTGTGTGTGCCGCTGTCGTCCCTGTCTTCTTGCGCTGTTTTAACGCGTTGGCGTTAAAGAGCTCATTTCGCAGAAATTGCGGCTTAGGCGTCGGTGTCGGCGTCGTTGGTTGTGAGCGAAAAATCATCATCTTGTCCGTGACCGAAAAATCGAGAAAGACGCAAATAAAATAAATAAGTAAATTTCGGGTCCGAATGAGGATCGAATCAAGACCGTCTGCGTGGAAAGAAGGTGTTCTACCACAAAGCCACGCTTCTGTTTGGGATTACACTTAAAATAACTTCCTCTTCTTGGAAATCCAATGAAAATAACCTTCATGCTTTACAAACACACGCGTCCTGTATACAGGCGGCACAATACAATATGCAATATCGCAGTAATATTGCGTGGTACAAGCGTTCAATGCCATCGGGCGTCAGAAGATGCGAATATCATAACGATATTGTGGTTCAAAGCCTTTCACCTATTACAAGAGGCACACGAGTTACTGCGCGTATTCCTTTAAGACTACGTAGTGGGTGCGTAGCAAGTTCGAAAACATTTGCCGCATTTCCCGCGCATAATTACTCGTGGTTTAAAGCGTGCCACCCATTACATAGTATGCACTAAGTGATTGAAGTACGCACTTGGGACAGTATCGCTATCGCATTCAACTCTTAAAGGCGAAGCTTAAGGGTCCCCCAATTTTTTTAGTTATAATGCTACGAGACCAGCTAGCCCACCGACAAGCATTAACCAAGGTGACAGTATGAGTTCTGTTTCTCTATTTTAGATTTCACAACAAGAGCAGTAATTAAAAAAGCAAAAAAAAGTGCACTCCTTACATTTTGATTCCTGTCCTTTTCCATGTCCGAGATGGCAGGCTGAAACTGCGATAACGACAGCCACTATAAAGATATTCCTAGCAAAAAAAAAAAAACTGCTGCAACTAAAGAACAAATATGAAGAACAACAAAGATATACCTAGATAAAAATAACATAGCGATAGGTAATATCAGACATGTCAACGGTGATTTATCTGCATTGAAGAAAACGCCGTCCACAGTTCGCACCAATATAGTATCAGTTGCTTTACGCCGATCATTGACGGAAGGCGTTTGTACTGATAAAAGTTTGCGATATTTTACCGCAATTCAGCGTGCAGCGGAGCCAATTATTGTGGCAAGTGGATACCAACAACGAACATGCACCACTGTTTCATGAGCCGGTAGATGAGATGGTCACATGGGCCCTTGTGCATTCGCTTGAAACGACCCGAAAACAAAAGGAATCCTCTTATAGTTCCTTCTCAGTGTATTGCATCAATCGCCCCAAAGCTTTCGCACCTCACACATTGTCCTTTTCCTTCCGGGATCGTTTCAAGTTTGACCAAGCAACGACGGAAAGTGTACGTCATCAGATAACTTAATGATTACTTCAGATATTCTCACGCTGGCGAGGTCACACTAAGTCCAAGTTATGACATCATTGATGATGTTACGTCACTTTGAACTAAAATGACTTTTTGAACTAAAACGAACAAACTTTCTTTCTCTTGAGCGTCATGTGACAGTTCTGGCATATATTTTTTTTCATGATTGGTGTTAATACCAATGCCGTCAAGGACTCGCGAACTATCATGAGTTCCCGCAAAAATTTGAAAAGCATGTTAATTCTGCAGGTCTTAAAAGCTTTACCCCTAAAAACCTACAAAAGAACAAACACATATGTGACCAGGGCTCGGTAGTAGTGATGCAGAAATATCGATAGCACTATTCATACTATTGATGGTTGAGTCACTGTCGAACTATCGATGGTACGAAAAACTATCGATAACACTATCGATGGTATGGACTGTAATTTCAATAGCACTGTCAATAGTATAAAATCAACTGCGCGAACTTATCGCCGCGTAAACTTGGTTCCCCGTGGGCGTAATCTATGGTTGTGGGGATAACCATGGCAGGACGGGCAAGACAGCGCTATAGATCTAGATTATTTACTACAATATGAAGCGGACAGCGCCAGCAGTATTTCTTTGTTTACTTTTTATGCAGCTTCGGAACTACTAGATCCTTTCACGTACGGATCGGCAAAGCAAGACAAAGCAATCAAATCAAATTAGATATCGCGAACGGAAAAGGTATATCCGTCCGAGAATTTGAAACAAAACCATCCGCCCGGGGCTACAAAAGCGAGTGAGGAAAGCAACATCGGTAGCTCATATCACGTGGCTTTGCGATTCTTCGTTCATTCAAGCGATGGCGCTGCCTTTTGGACGCAGAAATGAAACTTTCAAACGACCTTGCTCGCAAGCACGTTCTCGTAAGAAAGGTGGCGATGTCCATATGCCCCGGCCTAACTGTCCTCGGTGCTGAACTACTTCAGTCTGCGCAAGGAATTCTGAAGACAACATTTGGGCACTGCTGCGAAGCACGTTTGCGTCGTGACGCGAACTGGCACTGTGACGCCCGCCCGCGCTATGCTGTATGTTAACAACTCTTTGCTTGCATCCACACCATTGTTTCAGAACTTTATTCTCGTGTATGACATCCTAAGCCTACGTTCTATGTTTTCGGTGAGTATTGTTAAGTGTGTAGCTTTTTTCATTTTAGGAAGCTCCAGTCAGCTGTTCCGTATTCAGTGTAGAGTGGCCTCGATTCATAACATTGCTTTCAGTTAGTATAATTCTGTGACGTTAGTAAATCTCGACTTCCTCTGACTTTAAGACATTTTAGGTCAGAACGTGTCGAACGTGCCGTTGTTTTACATACGTACGCACCTACGGGTGGTGAAGAAATGCATTTTGACAAAAATGACAATCAAGGTCCTCTCGTAAATTTAGTGGCAAAGGCGGTGAGTGGTGCTCGGTCACTAGCGGACACGTTTCGTTCTGATCAGTGCCATGGATTGATCGCCTTTTTAGGAATCGCCTTCATATAAGACATTCCATACATTCTGTCACGAATTTCCACGGTCTAGAGATAGGCAGGACACGTTTATAATACACAAATAATTTATCTGAACAACGAAAATCGAAACTCCCACACACATCCAAACCCTTAACGTACAGCACGCCTATTTACACAATGAATCACACATCTAGAAATAGTCAACACTACTCAATCTACACGCAATGTGCCCCAGAACGAAAACGTAAACGTCCTGACCGTCAGCTGCGACGCGGCGGCCGTTCCTTCGACGTGTCGTCAGACGTCGGTCATGCTGTGTCGACGCGTCTTGTCGGCTGGCCTCCGTGGCGCTGACGGAGGATCTTCAGAAGCATGACGCCAGACCAGCGTGGCACCCGACGCGGTCTGCAGCGTACCGACCCAAGGACTAGCGGGTGGTTGGTCGTGGACACGGGGTGCAGACAGGTGACGGCTGCGATGTCTAACCCGGGATGACACGATCAACCAGCACGTCTCCAGGCCATGGCTGAAGAAACAACTGCCCGGCTTCCCGCACACGTCCGCCCAGCTCTCTCCTCGTCTTCCACCGCGGCTGCCCAGCACGCGCTCTTTCGAAAAACCCGCTCTTCGTTTTCCTCTTCTATGCCTTGTTTTCGTCAAGTGCGTTGTTCCTTTTCAAGAGACGTCTTCTTCTTCTTCTTCATTCTCTTTTACTCGTGACACACCCCCCTTGTTTTGAAGAGTTTTCTTTATTTAAAAAAACTGTTCACTGAGTTCACCATCACGAACTGTCTCACTGAGTTCACCGAGTGTTCACAATAACACCGCTATCACATCCTAAACACGCTTTCACAAGAGCTTATTTCGCCACTCACAGATACATGTAAGATTTGTTAATGCCTCTACACAGACCAAACTGCATTGTTCATTCACCAATCCCTACTCAGCATATCAGCGTCAACGCTATCTCTTCCCTTGTTATCCTTTACGTACCACAAGTAATCTCAGAAAGAAAGCCTTCCTCTCCTCATTCAGCCCTTTGTCTTCTTGGCTACTTAGCTATCATTAACAGTTATACCGACTGCCAAGGGAAATTGGTCCTCTACTGTCCCTGGATGTTTCACAAAATGGGACGTATACTGGAGGACTGTTTGATATTGAAGCGTGACCCTTTCTTTGTTTGGGTACAAATCGCCGACAAAGACTGCATGACTCTATGAATTTTTTCACATCTCTCTGGATTCCGGCCCAAAAAAAAATTCTTAAGTGATTCTTGTCAGAGTTTCCCTCACACCCTGATTACGTGTCATGTCCTTGATTCAGTACAGTCGATCTAAACGCCTGGGGTACCACCAGCTGATATACTTCTCTTTTCGAATTTAACCACCGACATCTCCTATACAGCAGCCCGTTGTACATCAAGAAATCAACAACAGTTCTACATCTTGGCCTCCTCAACACTTCCCCTATCCTCTCAAAGCACCCCTTCAGTGATTTATCATTTTTCTGTCCTTCCCTAAACTCCTTTGGCGTTATGTTAAGATTCTCAATTGCCGGCACCTTTAAGACAAATGGATACCCGTTTCCGACGGCCGAAGACGCTTCTGCTAATTGCCTCTCCGTTCCATTGTGAGGATCACCATGCCATAGCATATTCCGAACAAACACTCTTCCAACAGCACTAACACTAGCCGGTATCTCTGACGCACCCTTCTTACTCGTCCAATACATGTCTGGATCATCTGCATTTCTCGCCCCTGGAACCTTACCCAATATGACATCACATACTGGGTCTTCCAGACATTTGGCCATTATCCACCCCCGAGTAGTAGGGGCTGGAAACTCTGACACGAGCCTCTGGGAGATGTCTTACTGAGCTATCCACTAGAGTGACGGATGCGAATCTTCCTGTTAGATTATCTTTACTCACTAAGATTCTCCTAATCAAAACGATATTTGTGCCAGTATTCCTTAAAACTTTAACTCTTCGTCCTTCCATTTCACCATCAACAATTTGTAGAGAACAATCTTTTACTGCCGGCTCTTCTTTCCTCCTATTTCTAGTGTTTTCGTGGCTTGATTGTTCCCTTTCATTCACAACAGTAGGACGTTTCGCCTCCTCTCTACTCTTTCCTCGTGGGGCAACTACACATGCAGTTACGTCCGTGCTACCTGACCTGCACTCTTTCGCTCGGTGTCCCCTCTTACCACATAACTGACAAACTACTTCAGGTGGCGGGGTTCTGTTCCCTACACGGCAGTTCATAGCACGATGCCCTGGGCGGTCACAAAGAAAACACCTCTGCACTTGCTGTAGGTGTTCTGGTCTTTTGGGCTTAAACTTTGGTTCATCTGGTCGCGCTCCGACTACATCATATTTACATTGTGCTATGTTTCCAAGCCCCTGTGCTTCCATGTATTGGTCGGCGTGCTCTGCTACATCCTCAAGAGATGTTAGCTTTCGCTCTTTTAAAAACACGCGTAGCTCTGTACTACAACACGCAAGGAACTGTTCCCCGACCATACAGTCTCGAACACCTTCGTAAGTTCTCGCGGTATTAGCCATTTCCATCCACCTTTCAAAATAATTACTCAGCCGGCACACAAACTGCCTTCCTGTTTCAGCGTCCTCAGGCTTGCAGTTGCGGAACCGCTCGCGGAAACCTTCCGCTGTCAACCGGAACCTTTGTAGCAAGGCTCTTTTGACTTTGTCGTAGTCAAGTGAGTCAGAGGCTGTCATTCTGCCGAAAACACTCAGCGCCTCTCCCACTAAACAAAGACTGAGGGCCGTTGCCCATTCACTTCGGTCCCACCCTTGCCCCATGGCTATGCGCTCGAAACGATGTAGGTACGCGTCCAAATCATCGCGTTTCTCGTCAAACGGTGCCATGAGTTTTCTAGGGCATATCTTGTTGGCTCTTGGCGACTGCGAGCAAGAGGACCCAGACGCAACGCTCTGCGCGTCCCGACTACATTCGGTGGCTTGGGCTAATCGCAACTTCAACTCTAAGATCTCTTTTTCTCTTTTGTGCGCTTCTCGCGCCTCCGCACGCTCAGCATCGCGTTCCGCTTCAGTGCGCTTCTTTTCTTCTTCTATTAGCTTCAACGCCTCTTCCTTAGAAAAACCCAAATCCATTGCCACGCTTAACAAATTGCCTACGTCCATCCCTAGGCCTGGAAAATTCGTGACGGGCAGGAAATGGTATCCTGGCAGGCTCGCCAATTGTCACGAATTTCCACGGTCTAGAGATAGGCAGGACACGTTTATAATACACAAATAATTTATCTGAACAACGAAAATCGAAAATCCCACACACATCCAAACCCTTAACCTACAGCACGCCTATTTACAAAATGAATCACACATCTAGAAATAGTCAACACTACTCAATCTACACGCAATGTGCCCCAGAACGAAAACGTAAACGTCCTGACCGTCAGCTGCGACGCGGCGGCCGTTCCTTCGACGTGTCGTCAGACGTCGGTCATGCTTTGTCGACGCGTCTTGTCGGCTGGCCTCCGTGGCGCTGACGGAGGATCTTCAGAAGCATGACGCCAGACCAGCGTGGCACCCGACGCGGTCTGCAGCGTACCGACCCAAGGACTAGCGGGTGGTTGGTCGTGGACACGGGGTGCAGACAGGTGACGGCTGCGATGTCTAACCCGGGATGACACGATCAACCAGCACGTCTCCAGGCCATGGCTGAAGAAACAACTGCCCGGCTTCCCGCACACGTCCGCCCAGCTCTCTCCTCGTCTTCCGCCGCCGCTGCCCAGCACGCGCTCTTTCGAAAACCCCGCTCTTCGTTTTCCTCTTCTATGCCTTGTTTTCGTCAAGTGCGTCATTCCTTTTCAAGAGACGTCTTCTTCTTCATTCTCTTGACACATTCCCAACTGTTTCGTAAACCACCTTCACGTGTTTCAGTTATTGAATCTATCAACGGCGCCTACAGTAGAAACGTGGCATTATTATTTCATGTATTCGAGGTGTCTATTGCATTATCCCAAGAAAATAAGGCGCTACCGGTACGGCGGTCAGGTGAAGAATATAAGAAGTTCCAAACGCCACTTAGTATGTTTTTTTCACTGTACATCAGCATTAATGGAACATTAAACCATTCCTTAATTTTCACTTTCTAGCTGATAATTAGACAAGGTGCCGAAAGCTAAGACGGCGGTGTGGGATTACTTCGCCAAAGATGCAAGGACTGGACATGCCAAGTGCACATTGTGCAACAAGGAATATAACACAAGCGGGAATACCTCTAATTTAAGGGACCACATGACGCGGTGCCATGCAAATGCATTCTTTCACGAGGATTGAGGACAGTGCGAAGAAGTAGAAGATGCATGTACAGATGCGGCTTGCCCCTCAAAACCGAAGCAAAGCAAGTTGCATTTCTTCATTTCTCATAAAGGGTCTAAGTATGGAAACCAAACCGAAAAGAAAAAGAAGCTTGACAAGAAACTATCTGCAGTAGAAAACAGCGCTACAAGACGGGACGAAGAAAGGACACAAACCACGGCGCTGACGAACAACCAAATGTGCTTTATTCTGCCAGTCCACATATATATGCTCCGCCACAATCTCAAGAAAACGGAAAAACAAAAAAGCAAAAACACCAAAAATGGAGATCAGCCTGCGCAGAGGCAATAAAACGCTCAATTTGACAGTAATGTTATCTCCTTCGGAAGGAGTGAAATCGAGGGGAGGCTAACACATGCCTCGCCGCCGTTATGGATGTGATACGCTTCAGAAATGAGACGCGCGCGTTCATCATGGTATTTTGACAGGAAAATAGAATCTTTAAAAGATGGCTGGCAACCGCAATCATTACAATGAATAGACAGTTGGCTATCTCTAGCTTGTTTACTGACCTTGTTCGCGCGCTCGCGCATGCGGTCATTAGCGCACCGGCCAGTTTGACCCACATAGTAACGCCCGCAAGAAAGCGGGATCTTGTACACCACACCCTCACAACATTCAACAAACTTTTGCCGGTGCTTCTTACTACATCTTTTCGTCTTGGTCTCTCGGTTAACTTGCTGACACAGGCTACCAAGTTTATTGCTGGCCGAGAACAACAACCTAACGCCTGCCCTGCTGACCACTTTCTTAAGATTATGTGCCACCTTGTGCACATAAGGTATCACCGCCACTGATTGCTGCGGGGGTGTCGCCGACTGAGCAGCTGTAGAGCACTTGTTCTTAAAGCCAGATACGAGGCTTTCTGCGATGCTTGTCAAAAGCGTTTTTGGGAAGCCAGCAAGCTTCAGACGTGCGACTTGAGAAGAAAAGCTCGCTTCAACCTGGTGGTCACAGGACCTCTCAAGCGCCGCCTTCATGCAAGCCCTTGCAATGCCGCGCTTCACAATCTTCGAGTGTGCAGAAGAGAAAGGGAGAAGGCTCTTTTGTGACCTAGGCGCATACCCCCAACAGACATGGTTGTTTGAGAACGAGAGTTCCAAGTCCAAGAAGCGTAGCCTATTGTCTGATGGATACTCAGTAGTCAACCGAGAGACCAAGACGAAAAGATGTAGTAAGAAGCACCGGCAAAAGTTTGTTGAATGTTGTGAGGGTGTGGTGTACAAGATCCCGCTTTCTTGCGGGCGTTACTATGTGGGTCAAACTGGCCGGTGCGCTAATGACCGCATGCGCGAGCACGCGAACAAGGTCAGTAAACAAGCTAGAGATAGCCAACTGTCTATTCATTGTAATGATTGCGGTTGCCAGCCATCTTTTAAAGATTCTATTTTCCTGTCAAAATACCATGATGAACGCGCGCGTCTCATTTCTGAAGCGTATCACATCCATAACGGCGGCGAGGCATGTGTTAGCCTCCCCTCGATTTCACTCCTTCCGAAGGAGATAACATTTCTGTCAAATTGAGCGTTTTATTGCCTCTGCGCAGGCTGATCATCATTTTTGGTGTTTTTGCTTTTTTGTTTTTCCGTTTTCTTGAGATTGTGGCGGAGCATATATATGTGGACTGGCAGAATAAAGCACATTTGGTTTTAGTCAGCGCCGTGGTTTGTGTCCTTTCTTCGTCCCGTCTTGTAGCGCTGTTTTCTACTGCAAATCATGAACCAACCAGCCCAAATGCGAACTCTACTGAAGAAACTATCCCTGATGATAGCAAAGGACATGAAGCCATTTTCGATCGTTAATGACAAAGGATTTCCAAATTTCTGCTACGCGCTAGATCCAAGGTATGAATTGCCCAGCCGAACGCAACTTTCTGATGTTATTTCGCTGAACTTATACGAGAATGCCAAGATGATATTGTGCTGTACACGGACGCCGACAAGTTACTGTGCCATAACAGCCGATATTTGGACACCGTGGACGGCTGAGAGCTACATACCAGTCACGTGTCATTTTCTGCAAGAGACATCTATGCGGCCTACGGTGCTCTGTACAGCAGTTCTTCAGGGGAGCGCACACGGCACAAAACGTCACCGATGTCATTAAATATGTGGGTGACGACTGGAGCAGTCGTCAGGCCATTGTTGCTCTTGTCACCGACAATGATAAGAGAATGGTTCTTGCAGCCCGACTGCTCGGTTTCGAGCACCTACCATGCTTTGCTGATACGCTGAACCTCACTGTTCAGGATGGACTAAAAAGCAATGAAGAACTAGCAGCCGTGCTGCTAAAATGTAAGAACATTGTGCGCTACGTGAGGTCTAGCTGCATCGCTACCGCTAAGCTCCGTGAAGAGCAAGAGCGTGTCGGTAAGGTGCCGCCGCTAAAACTCAAACAGGAGACAACGACACGGTGGAACAGCGTCTTTTATATGCTAAAAAGGACCTTGGAGCTCGAAGAGACGCTGACTTTAACGCTATCGAAGTTACCCCGGGCACCAAGCCCGTTAGCAGCAGAGGACATAACGCTCATTCAGGATGTTGTGGAAGTACTCGAACTATTCGAGGAAGCCACGAAATTCATTCCCAGGATTTGGAGACATTCGTACGTGGCGCCATCTCTCGGCGGCAGCAACCGCGTCCTGTCATTACTTAATGGGATATAGGCGAAAAAAATCATATCTTTTTAAATAAGCTAGTTATCAACAACGACTCCGGGATCTATAGAACAGAGACCTACTGAAACACTGCGGCAAAATTTCAGTATTGGGCTACAAACCTGTGGCTTCTCAAGATAACTGAACACCCCCCCCCCCATTGGAAATACATGGGACCCCATTGTCAAATATTAAACACTCTGGGAAGCCGCGCGGTTTGTAGTGCGAAACCGTAATTGTGGCAGAATGTATAATTAAGTCTCTGCTTAGTAGAGCCGGGAGTCGTTTTTGATAACTAGCTTTTTTCGTGAGATATGATTTTTTTCGCCTACTTCCCATTCAGTTACGGCAGGCCGCCGCCGTTACCGACGAGAGATGGCGCTACGTGCAAATGTCCCCAAATCCTGGTCATGAGTGTCCAGAAATGAGTACACTACCATTTCCTTTGCAATTCTTGTGGTCTGCGGTATCACACGACAGCTGGAGGAGCGTACCGAGCCACAGCTGAAAACTGAAGTCGGTGAAGAATTTCTTCGAGAATGCGTCTCCTCGTTGCCTAATAGACTCTTATGAAGAAAGACAGCTAACATCTATGGCAACACTACTGGACCCACGATTAAAAGAGCGGGCGTTTTCGATTCGAACCAACGCAAGACGCGCTGTTTGATTGGTGAACTAAGCGAGCGATTGTCGACAAAGCCAGTTGGTCCTGCAGCTGAACCAACTAGACAGCGTGTGGTACATAACGAAGTTGCGGCAGGAAGCCGAATTCTGCGGTTCCTTGAGAGGCAACAACTGGAGCCCTCAACTACCACTTCAAACACAGAACTAATGGTTCACCAGTACTTGGAGTTACCTCCAGAGGAAAGGAAGAGCAATCATTTAAAATTCTGGCACTCTTGGCAATGCGCAACAACGCCGCTCTCTCAAATGCCTAGGAAGTACTTGTGCATCCCAGCAACGTCAGTACATGCAGAACGCGTGTTCTCAGCTGCTGGACAGATCATTTCAGAAAGAAGGAGCACGCTAAAGGGAGAGAAGGTTGGTACACTTGTGTTCCTTCAGCAAAATGCTTGGCTTACAAATGATAATTAAATTGAACGGTTCAACGGTAGCGGCAAGGAAGCCGTTCATGTCACGGAACTGCAAGACCTCCAATTTTTGTTGCGTTTTGCGGTTTAAAATGAAAAAAAAAATCACAAACTTCTGTTTGTAAGGGTTGACTACTTGATTTTGAGCATTAATTTCTTAGTGGACACAATCCGGCATTTTCACTGAGGTAATTTCATTCACAAAATAATTGCTCATAAATGAAACGAGCCAAGTACTGCGAATAGTAGCCTATTGCTACTGTTCTACCCGTAGTGATGCAGAACTATCGGTAAATGGACTATCGATAGTATCGATAGTTGTTTTTTTTAAACCATCGATACTATCAAGAGTCCATTTAACGATAGTTCTGCATCACTGCTGGGTATCCACACTGAGAAAATATTGCGTATTACAGATATCGAAATACATTGGTTGGAAGCCTAGAGTACAAATACAGATATACATTTTTCTGTGACGTAACGGGATATTTCGGAGATACTTTTGGAAAAGAGGCAAAAAGTGTTCCGGAATACAGATACAACAGTACAGATACCGAAATACTTGCTGTTTTTGGGGGCGCTCAAATCGTTCAAAGACACTTATTAAGCGCAACATAATATTGGCAATAAACTTACAGCGTGTTCAAGCTTCCAGCTTAGTTATTCATTTATTATGATATACTCAATGTCACTAATATATTACGAGCCTGGCGTGTCTTGCGGCGAACGGGTGTTCCAGACCAGGCCTTGCGGCGTGTTCCTGCGGTGGACGTGCGAGCCGGCCAGGCCAAACTACTGATGGTGTGCCAGATGATGTGTCCGAGACAAACCAGCTAGCAAATCGGGCTATGGTGCTGAGGCTGATGGGATCCTACCGACTGCTGAGGGCGTGGCCTTGGTGCCACGTATGTTCCGGTCCCGCAAAACCGATTGCTGTGTCGACTCAATGCTACTACGGGTGCATCGGGGTCCGATGCGGGCCTGAGCGAGCAGCTCAGGATCTGGTTCTGCCTCTTCTACGGCTCATCGTGCCTCTCCTGCTGCGAGCGTGCGTGCAGCTATGCGGTCGTCGGTACCGTGAGTGACGTCTACGGTACCATAGACTCCGTATTAGGCAGGACGCGCTGATACTCGCGTAGTCGTACAAGACAGGAAGGACTGAGGCCTAGAGGAAGGCTAATTGTTTATACTAGTGTTCAGCAAGTGTACGTGTGTATTTGTCTTTTGATGAGTGTTGTCTATAAATGGTTTCTTGTCCCTGACTCTCTCTGTGTCTGAGGGCCCACGAAACCAATACACATACCTGTTTGGTCGCTCCTTTTTTTCACTCGAGGAGCTTGCCCGCTTTGCCTAAGTCTAAACCTAAGACTTGCCTTAACCTAACCTAGCGTACAGCATTTGCCTTAACCTAACCAAAGACTGCTTTACCTTATTCACAGACTACTATCAGAAGTCTTAGGTTAACGCAAACGGTAAGTAAACCGACTACTAATACATGGCCCAGGCACGTAAACCTTCCTTCTCCGATGATTATTCGAAAAGTAAGGGCCGTTAGAGAATATTTAAATATTTACACGTCATAACAAAGATTTATTTGTGTAGCGTTGTCTGTTAATTCTTCGCGAAGACAGTAACGTTATTGTTCTGGCTCAGTAGTCGTCTGCTTGTCCGCATTTCGATGGAGGCGAAATGGTAGAGGCCCGTGTACTGTGCGATGTCAGTGCACGTTAAAGAACACCAGATGGTCGAAATTTCCGGAGCCCTCCACTACGGCGTCTCTCATAATCATATCGTGGTTTTGGGACGTTAAACCCCAGATATTATTATTATTATCGTCTGCTTGTCGGGGAATGTAGACGACACTGTCCTTGAAAATCGTTGCTCCCGCTTGTAGTGAAGTGCGAGCTGTGATTAGATTTTTTACACGCAAAAGGGTCGTCAGCGTCTCAAGTTTATGGCGAGCTGTGCCTTATTTATGGACCTAAACTGATAAGTGAAGGAAAGGTCAGAAAACGGTGTCGAGACCTAACAAATGGCCGCGGAAATGTGCACGATGAAGAGCGGAGTGGAAGGCCCAGCAGGCAGAAGAATGAAACTATCCACTGACCAACAAAACAATGAAAACAAATGGACCGAGAAGTGCTATTAGATCGACGAATGACAATTACTGGTGTTTCAGACAAGTTTTCTCGTGTTGGCCTTACTGCAATATACACGATTTTGAGGGTAAAGCTCGGATAGCACGAAGTATTTGCAAGGTGGTTACCAAAATGCTTACCCACCATCTCAAACAGCAAAAATAGTGAAGTGGACAAGCGTTTTTCGAGCACTACCGACAAGACGGAGAATATTTGTTTTTGCACATTCTTACATTCGCACGTACTTGTATATGCGGCTCCACTGCAGAAGCAAAACAACCATGAATGCAGTAGCGTCACGCCACTTCACCAACACTCAGAACGTTCATGCAACCTCCTTACGCAAGCAGGAAAATTATGGCTACTGCGTTCGGCGGTGTAAAGGTCATTATTTTGGTTGATTTCATGAATTGGGGGGGATATATCTACACCTTACGTAACTCCGAAACACCGACCAAACTGAGACGTCCGATCAAAAACTGACTGCGCGGGAAACTATCGCCTAGAATTGTCCTCCTACATGAAAACAGGCGTCCTCATATCACATCGAAAACAAAGGAGATGATTGAATATTTTGGTAGAGAACTTTTTTGAACACCCACCCTACTGTCCCTACCTTGAACCGAGTGACAATTTGCATTTTTTGCAGTTAAAATAGTGCCTTGGCGGACAGCGGTATGAAGACAACGAGAAACGTAAGACTTCTATGCAGAGGAATTAAAGAAAGTGGGAAAGCGGTATCAAAAGTGCTTATAAGTTACTGGTGATTATGTGGAAAAGTGAAGTAGGTTTGTACTCAACG
>JALIZH010000128.1:0-16879 GCA_030522465.1 Rhipicephalus appendiculatus
TTGAACAACAATGAGGTAGCTGGTCAATTTGCGCTGCCAGTGATGCTACCGAAGGTCTTCTGATTTGGAGCCAATTTTTTGGAGCCGCAAAAGGTTTCATTTTTGGGAGCACTTTGGAGCAGCAAAATTTCCATTTTGGAGCACTTTCGAGCAGGTAATTTAGCATCTGGGAGCACTCTGGAGCAACTAACATCCTAGAGTAGACTGGAGAAGCAAGTTGCATTTACATTCAAGGACCTGAATAATTATTTTTGGGGCTCTTGTGCAGAGCTAGAAATATTTCCAATTCATTGCAAATCTCAAGGAAGACCAATCATCTCAGGAACACTCTCTATTTCACTCGATGATGCAGAAATGAGGGCGTCATGCGGTTGAGCATTTTGGGACAACTTGTTCAGCGATTATTTCGTAGCATATAAACACAATACCGGTTCAATAAAATCGTACTTTATGAAATAACATTCTAAATATATGTATGTGGTAATCAGCAGACATTGTAGACAATCGCTGCGACCAGGCCCGTAGCCAGGAATTTTTCGAGGGCACCTGTTAGCTTGAAAAACACCTATTTTCATCATGCATTCTCGGTAAAAAACACCCCCACCATTCGAAATTCGGGGGGGGGGGGAAGGCCTAGCTCTCCCCCTCCCCGGCCACAGGCCTGGCTGCGACGTACAACAATGCCTCAACACGCTAAAGGCTCACACTGTCCCAAATGCATTGCCCTAAGACGACTCCAAGCAGAAGAAAGGTTCTTTCTCTTCACGATCGATTATATTGCTGGGCGTAACATGATGTCACTTAGCTAGCCTCATAAAGCCAACCTCCTCCGACACTCCTTTCCCTCTCTCTGAGGCCTGGAGCAAGAGCATTCCCACAGTGCTTCTGGACTATCGTTTGCACATGCGCGCAGGATTGCCCGGATATGGAGATCCGCTTCAATCGAGCTTCCGCGAAAGTGTCAGAAAGTTCGTTCAACGGTGGACTGCATGATTTAACAAACTTCGTTGTCCTTTTGCAGTGAAGTTTTTTATATGGCTAGGGAATTCTGTTTGTACACCGAAAACCCCCTGTAGTGCCCTCTAAGAAAACAGGGGAAAAAAAAAACTCACAGGGAAGGTCCATTCACCTAAGACGACTCGAAGGCGAGAGCCATTTTGTTTTTTATTGCGACCAGCAATTATATGGACATTCTCGACTTTTGCCGCCGCGTCATGTTTTGTGTAATGTCCAAATCGATGACATCCCCCCGCGCATCGTATGTTTTACACTCGGGTAAAAGCGCGCGAGCGGGGGCGACGAACGCGGCTGAAGCAGAGATAAAGAGAGCCGGCCTATCTCCGTTGCACGGAGGCCGCATCCGATAACATCACCGCGCGCGCCAGGCCTGCCATCGATTGCTACTCAAGCAGACAGGGAACGCCCCACCCCGTCTTCAAAGAGCATGAAATAACGCAAAGGGAGGGGCGGTGGGGGGGTGTTGTGTCGCTAGAGCTGCAACACTGAACTTTGACTTTAAGGGCGCGGTCGCGATCGCTGGCGCGCGCTGTTTCGGCAGGCATCACAGACGGCTCGTATACCCGTCTACGTGTTGTGCTCTCAACGCGTACAGACTGTGCGAAAACGCTTCTCTCCCTGGAGCGGCCACTGATCCTTGATCCGCAAGGCGGCAGTACCATCGCCGCGCCATTTTGGAGGTCCGTTCATACGCGCCGTTCGTGCTGCACGTACATCGGCGTGCAAGAGGTGTTCCGGAGGTCTCTAGTCATCCAAGTCGCCGTACGGGTCTCGAACACAGCGCGTGCAGAAAGTTTTTCGCGCATGCGGCGAGTGCGCGGACCTTCAAAATGGCGACCCCGCCGCTAGCGCTTCTCGCGGATGACGTCAAGCCTTACTTCGTATAACAATACAATTTGTTGGTATCGCATTCACTGCTTCGAGCTTAAGCGAAACTAACAAATTGTATTGTTAGACGAAGTAAGGCCAGCAGCTCTTTTTGGACCCGATCTCGCGTAACTAAACAGAACGCTGGTTAATGGGAATATGGCCACTCCAGGTGCCGAAGCGGTTTTCATGTTGTCAGTTCTTTAAACACGAAGTAAGCGTAGAGAGCACAGCAAGATTACGAGCAGTCTCACCATGCCTCGAGATAGCGCGCGCCAGCGACTGCGCCCTTCGAGAGACACAGCCTACCGCCCCCCAGAACGAAGCAATGAATGCGATTTCCAAAAAAAATAATTACAGCGCGAACACCCGGCACATTCACACGCACACACGCAGGCACCAAACACGCACCTGGGTGTGTGAGCGTGTGTTAATGTGCCGTGTGTTTGTGCTCTAATTATTTTTTTGGAAATCGCCAACCAACTAGCCCAACAACGAGTTCTTTTACTGTGAATGCGATACCGTGATTTTATTTTTTTTTTTTTTTTTCAACCATCAGCTATTGATCCTGGAAAGCGAGGGGCGGAGGTGTAACATTGTATCTATTCCTATGGTGTTCCCAGATTTCATTCCGCGATGTCCAGAAATAGACGTGACAAACATTCTGGCGGCACGCGTGCAGTTATTAGTGAAAATTGCTTTATTTACGTGCAGTGCGACTCTGGAAACGAGCTATCAGCAGCGTTTCTGGAAAGGACAACGTCCGCCGATGAATCGCCGCCACACTTACACGCTACCGATTCGTCAAAACGTCACGAGCCACTGCGGAGAGCATGTTTTGCCGTTGGGCCGACTTGCACGACAGAAGCTGCATCGGCACCGCGCATAGGATCGTGATTTACTTGGGACGCACGCGCGACCACTGTTTATTCAGCGGAATAATTCTTAGTACGTGGTTGTGACTTTGGCCGCTCCGAGAACACGCTGCACATGTTTTTACGCGCCGGCGTGGCTATTGCTGGTGATATAACCCCCCCCCCCCCCCCCCAAATCCGAGACTTTGGCGCAGTTTGGCGCAATTTCCGTTGATATTATCAGGATGGCGCAGCAAATCTGATTTGGCGCACTTTGGCGCAGTTGGCGCAGGAGTGGAATCACTGGCTGCGTTTTCTTCTATTGAACGTCTAGGAGTAAATTCTCCGAAAATTAAAAAAAAATGAAGCTACAGTTTACTCACTCAGCTCTTCATTTGCGGCAAAGCTACGAAAAGCGTCCAAGTGTTCCAGTGCGTTGCTTGCCGTTGGTAGCGATTTTTTTCGCCGCAAAACCGGGGCTGCTGCGCCCTCAGCGGCTCTGCAATGTGCAGATCTTGGCTTGTTGGAGCACTGTTTGAACTAGTATACCCAAAAATAAACGTACGATTTTTAGATTTACCCATGAAGATCCACTTTAGTGGTTGTATTACACAATTTTGGCCAAAAATGTGGTCGCAATGAAAGCGTGAAAGTGCATTATTTCCAATACACGTTGGCCGCGAATATAAAGAAAAATGCATCAGGCCCAAAAACATGTTATGAAAAATCGTATCAACGACAATGATTTCTATGAGGTTTCTATGAAGCTCCGTAATATCAACCAGAAAAATAAAATACTAGTAGTCAATAGTCATATTATCGTTTTAAGCTCCCTGCCTAACGTTGCACTTTGTTTACTCTCCTCTGCTTAACAGCATTTCAGGAGCCTCATATTATTAAAAAATGTCCATCGTAGCACAGTCAGAAAGCATAAAGATGAATAATTGTACGAAACAAGCTTCTGTAACCGTAAATCTACTTCGAGTTGGAAATACTTTGCCGCCGTTAGAGTTGTATTGAAGTCACTAATTAACAAAATCTCGTTATCGACTGTTTAAATTATTGACTTCTTGGAAGGTGTCCATATGCATAAGTTGCCAGCCGTCACAATATACCGCCGGCCCATTCTTTAAAAGTCACAAAAGTTGCTCATAATTTCAGACATTCGTAATTAAATGTTAAGGCTGTTATCGTAAGTGACCACGTCCGGCGCGCCGGACGAATGTCACGAGTAGTGGCGTCAATGCATAACTACTCGTCACGTGGAAATAACCAACTTTGAATTAAACCAAGAAATTTCTTGGTGGCAAAATACCGCATAAGCAATCTTTATACTGTGGGAACAACGCAGATAGGCTATACAGAGACAGCGCCACATGTTGCGCAGTGGCGCTGCGCGTGGCTCACCAGCGCGCTTTAAAAGCGGCAGCTTTCGCGCTGCCCAGGGGAGAGGTGCCACTTGGCTCCGAAGAAGAACGGACGCTGCCACCCGCGCTGGCTGGATTGCTGCTGCCTGGAAATCATGGTCATCGCCTCACTGTCTCGTTTTCCCGGGCAGACCCTGTCGTATGTATCGTAGAGGGTTAAATAAATTGTTATTGTTTGTTGTGACTAGAAGCCTCCGTCTTCCTTGCTTTGACTATGAACGGTACGCAGCAAGCCCTATACCCATGGTTGGCGCCCAACGTGAGTTTTGTTCCAGCTCGTAGGAACAGCACGACGGATGTAGGTCCGGTCCTTTGATTTGTTTGCCGAGCTTCCATGTAGCGCGTTCTCGTGTGTGTTCTTTAGTCATGCGGTAATTTTTCCTTCCCATGGCGCAGGAACAAGGAACGCACTACCGGTCCGGGACGATCTTGCCTACCGGTGGCAAGGATGATTCCATCGCCTTCGGCAGGTTGACCAGCCGCTGGCACAGCAGCGGCACACATTTCAGTGTGCAGCTGAGTTGCGCAACACGGTCATGGACCGCGTATGCAGTCTGGCCGTGAAGCCATACACAGTGGGTGAGCCACAGCTCCAACCACAGGTCGAGCCACCCACGTATACGGGCTACGATGACCCGATATCAGTGGATGATTTCCTATATGAAGTAGGCAGCTATGCCAGGGCTACTGGCGCCTATGTGATGAGCACGTGAAAAAGTACGTGATGGCTAGACTTCTGCCGTTGGCTTTAGGGGGTGCCGCAGGACCATGGTTGGAGGATACGATCTCCTTTCACCACGTGGGCAGATCTTGAAAATCGCTTCCGAGACGGATGTCTGCTCCCTGGGTACGAGCTACGAGTCCAGCGTGGCCTCGAACTGAGAACCCGGCATCCGGACGAAAGTTTCCTCGAGTACGTCCGGACGATGCAGGAACTACATAGCCGAGCAGCACCGGCTGCCTCGGAAAGGGATAAAGCAGCTCGGATCATTCGTAAGGGTCATCCCAGATTCAGGCCATTTCTTTACGGGCGCACATTCGAAACCCTTGAGCATCTCGCATGGGAGGCCCTCGGGGTAAAATACGTCCTGTTTGCTGAGAGCACTTAGGAGCCACTGCCACCGCCACAATCTGCTCTTGAGCCGTCACTCGCTTGGCGCGCCCCCGTAGCCAGTCGCTCATGCGGCTTGACGAGCCCAGGCGCATTCACGCCTGTCTCCTCCCGCGCCCTAGACCCCTTCGCGCATGAGTAAGGGTGGCGCGGAACCCCATTCAACACCGTATCAGAGGTAAGTTGTTCCTGGGAGCAAGTGTCCGTGTAGCAGCGTCATAGTGCAGAGCGCTGGCTCCTTACTCGAGCAATACAAGAGCACAGTTGGTCGGACCCCCACTCCCCATCTGCCGGTTTCACAAGTCCTGTGCGAGCCGACTACGACAGGCGCTCCTGTCATCGGGTACTCCGAGGGTTACTCCGCAGGCGTGATTTCAGTGATAGGATAACTGGCCAACGTACACACGCGCTAGTCGTATGGCTGCTAGCGCGCTCAAACTGGTCTTGTGAGGCCGGCAATGCTTTGCGCTCCGTTAGCGCGAATGCAGGACGTTAGGGAAACTGCTTCGGCCGGCGTCACTAAACAACGGCGGCGTGTGACAGCCCACGGCCATCAATGCGAGGAGCGTGGAATGTTGTCCGTTGTGTAAAGGCTGCTTCACACCGGCGACTAGCACCGGTCGCGCGACCAAGTTAGTCGCTTTGCGACTGGTCGCAAACAGTCGCAAACAGTCGCTTCTGTCGCAAAGCGACTGCTTTTGCTCAGTCGCTCGCTGAGCGACTTTTCAGTCGCGCGACTGCAGTCGCAGGACGGTTGGAACCAATCAATGAAGCCCAGAATTGACGTCAGCATTTGTTTGCAACCGAACTCGTCGCTTTTTCTTTTCTTTTTTTATTGCGCTCCCTTGGCTCACTGATAACGATATCCGGACGTGACTTTCTGGGTTTGCGACTTCCGGTCGCTCGCATGCAGCCTCTGCCGGTGTGAACGTCGGTCGCTTTCAGTCGCTTTTTTGGTCGCCAGTCGCAAATGGTCGCGCGACCGGTGCTAGTCGCCGGTGTGAATCCGCCTTAAGTCATCGTTCCCTCTGTTTCTCGCAAAGCGCATGTGCAGTTTCCAGAACCGACGATGGATGTTAAAGCGTTGGCATTATCGTACCTGCATGCACTTCTTGATACTGGTTCAGGAATCTCTTTAATTCGGTGACCAGTTCCTCGAAGAGTGTAACGCTGAAAAGCTTCGTTACGCAAATGTTCAATTGCGAATGACATCGAACCACGTATCAAACGCTCAAGCTTAGTGTTCGCTTCATTGGGAAAACGAAGCGCCAAGCGATTTGTTTGTTTGCCTGGTTTATCCATGCCAATATTTCTTAGCCGAGATTTTCTTGCAGACGAGAGGTTCGCACTCGACCCTCCGGCCAAGAGGCTACCGCCTTCATGGACAGTCTGAGACAACACCCTTTGCGGAGAAAATAGACTGCATGCCTGTACCAGAAAACACAGAAGGCGTGGCAGCCATGCACACCACTCTGCCATTAGCAGTTAGGCAGTCTTTTAGGGAATTCAAGGGAACAAATCACCAGTGGAAGCAGCCGGAGGCCTTGCTGACACCGTTCTCGGGAATGTTCACGGAACGTCCTGGAAAGGCCGATGTCCTCGAGCATCGCATCAATACTGGCGACGCCCAGCCTTGGCGTTGCAACTCAGACCACTGAGCCAGTACAAGCGAGCCCGTTTCGATAAAGAACTGGGACGACGCTATCGACACAGGAGCCGTACGACCCTCGGAGAGTCCATCGGCCTTCCCGGTGGTACTGGCACCAAAAAAAAAAAAAATCACGCCATATCCACGAAGTGAATGGTGATGAGTGGGCGAAGCTCGATCGTTATCCTCCATGGCAGAAAGAGAATGTGTGGTCTGGAACGCGCTTATACTTCATGGTCATCAGCGTCATCGTCATCGTTATCACGTGTAGTGAGTACATTCCACTATACTGGAACGCGCTTATACTTCATCGTTATCACGTGTAGTGGGTACATTCCACTATACTGCATCATCGTCATCTTTATCACGTGGAGTGGGTACATTCCACTACTACTACTACTACTACAACTACTACTACTACTACTACTACTACTACTACTACTACTACTACAACTACAGAGGAGGGACAGACCCACACCCTAAGGAGTTTCGCCCCTAAAATACGGTACGGCACGCCTTTGTGTGGACTACCGCAAGCTCAATGTGGTCACGGTGAGAGATTCCTATCCTTTGCCGGCAATATCGAACATAACCTATGCGCGGCGAAACGCAAAGTTCTTCATCACTATGGACTGCTCTCGAGAGTACCTGCAAATCGAGGTTCACCCGGACGATGTCCCGAAAACGGCATTCACAAGCCACAGAGGCTCGACTGAGTTTTTGCGCGTGCCCTTTGGTCTCTCCCATAGTCCGAGTTCCTATCAGCGCATGATGAATATGGTCTTTGGGTGACGCAAAGTTTAATTATGCACTTCGTTATCTTAATGACGTGACGGTGATTTTCGCGCACGTGTGAAGAGCATCTTGAACACTGGCATACGGTGCTACAGTACATGTCAGCAGCCGATCTAACCAGTTCATCCCGAAAAACTGCAGCTCTCCACAGGCACGATAAACCTTCTTTCGTTTGCTGTCCGACAACAGTATACTGAAACAAAACACAGATAAACTGAAGTTAATTGCAGATTACCCACCACCCCGGAATTCTTACAGTCTGCAATGGTTTCTCGGAATGATTGCTTTTTATCCTGTCTTCATTTCACGGCGCGCCGACATTCTCCGGACCACTAACTCAGCTGCTGAAGAAAGGCGCGAGGTGACTCTGGAGCAGGGGCAATCGAACCGCTCTCAGCGCGCTTCTGAAAGCGATTACCAATAACGCCTCCCTTCAGCTGCCAGATCTTAACAAACATTTTGTGGTTCAGACCGACGCCAGCGGATTAGAGACTTTGTGCAGTACTACTACAGGAATGTGCAGGTGCTCTGAGGCCCGTTGCTTTCGCAAGTTCACATTTTCAAGCCGTGCAGAACGCAACTACTCGGTAACAGAAAAAGAGTGCCTGGCTATCATTTTGGCCTTCAAGTAGTTCGACATGTTTTTGGGCGGGACTCAGTTTGTCATTCAGACCGATCATCATGCGTTGTCTTGGCTGAAACGCTTGCCTAATCTCTCTGGACGATTGGCCCGATGAACGCTTACCTTGCAGCGCTACGACTATGCCATTGCTTACAAGAAGGGTAGCACTAACACAGTTGCTGACGCACTTTTCCGTGCGCCTTTATCTATTGAACCCCAGATCGAGCCGGAAACATTGTGCGTCGCCACCACTCCACCTGTGACCATGCAGTCACGTTGGGGTACTCTAGCGACTAAACAGCAGTTTCTTGCAGCGCAGCTGAGCGACGGCCTCTGTCGTAAGGAGACATAAAAGTTGGCGGCTCGTGATCCAGCTGACACAGGAAGCGACGAGACGGACTGTTACCTGCTCGGAGAAGAAGGCCTCTTGTTCCCGTACTTTCTCCAGGTTGACGATGGTAACGCGGAATACCGTTTCGAGTCGTTATTCCTCGCAAACTTCGCAAATTGTAGATAAAGCACTACCATACAGTGCCTTAGCTTGTCACTCTTCAGGGCAGAAAACTTGCGGGGAGCTGTGTCGTACGGTAACTTGGCCGGGCATGAAACAGGATGTATTACGCTACGGGCGTTTGAGTTCAGTTTGTCAAGAGGTATTAACCACGAGCTAAACCACGTAGTTAGCGTGATTAACGAGTTCCTAGTGATAAACCATTACGTCGTTTAAAGCTAGCAACTAGCAGTAAATCACCACGTGGTTTACCGCTAGGAACAATGCACTCAATTAAGAGAACGCTCAATAGCGATACCTATCTGCAATACCATTGCCAAAGTCTTCGGCACGATGCATTAAAATTTTATCATAACCAATTTCATTGTCGTTTTCGTAGATTGAGGACTCACGTTCGCGTCAGTCTTCGTCACTCGGTGCTCAAGAAGCCTTCTCCAGTTGGAGTCGGCGTCTGTTCTGTGTTTTTTATTCTTGTGTGCGCTGTATCAACCAAGATGAACGCATACCACCTCGTTCAAGCTTCCATTCTGATGCGGCGCTCTCTTGATGTCACAAAACTAAGTTACGCTGAGCACGCCGGAGTGAGAAGCATATAACTGGTAGCTCACCGACGTCATCGTTAGCTGGATTTAGCGAGACTAACTATGCCATTAAGACGATAAGGGACGATAAACAGGCTAAGACGCATTAGTTAATGGGTGTGACGGCACAAATGTAAGGAAGCACCTGTGGCGAAATTTTATTACATGAGTAAGCCAGCATTGCCTGGTAGTACGACTTCGATATCTTATTTATATATATATATATTGTCATCAGCGAGACAGACAGACAAAAAACCCGTTCGTAATTCAAGCTGTGCTAATTTGCTTCTTTAAGGGTAACTGACTGGATTCCAAGAGATGGCAAATGCGTGAGGGGGAGACAGAAAATTAGGTGGGTAGATGAGATTAAGAAGTTTGCAGGTATAACATGACAGCAGAAAGCACAGGACCGGGTTGATTGGCGAAACATGGGAGAGGCCTTTGCCCTGCAGTGGGCGTAGACAGGCTGATGATGATGATGATGATGATGATGATGATGATGAATTTGCTTCGCCTTGATCTGCCTCGCCCTAGCTGCCACGCGCCCGAATCCCGCTGTCGTGCTTCGTCATCAAACTCAGCCATGACTTCAAGAACGCGGAGCTGCCGATAATGTTTTGGGTGGGCGGTGCTGGCTGTATCGCAATGGTCGGTGCCAACCATGCTGCAACTTGATTTGAGGATCTGCCAGAAGTGTGTCTGGTGGGCGCCACTAGCTTCATCACGGTGGTCGATCTCGGCAAGGCTGCAGCGTCATGTGGGACGTCAAACATGCATCTGGTGACTGGCTTTGGCTTTGTCGGAGAGGTACAAGGCGGGCGCCGCATGCCTGGAGGAAAATGTCGTAACAGCCTCCGAGTAGGCATCATGGGTGGCGCTGTCTCTCTGTGCTTATTTTCGTTAACATTCCAGTGATTGTCAACATCGGGAAGACAGTCAGGACATTCGTCACGAACCATCTGTGAATTTGGGAAAACTGAGACATACTTTCCTTGAGCCAAGTTCCCCACGTTATCAACGGGGTGCTCGCCCTCCTCGTTTTCATCGACGCCCACTGGTTCAGGCGGTGGTCTACGTGGCTCTTCCGGTGCCGTGGCTTGGGAGTCCAGCGAAGGCTTCATCATCACAGACATTCCCTCAGCGGGCACTGGGATTACCGATGGGACAATTTTCTTGCGCTCTTTCTGGAGAACTTTCTCCCGAAACACCGCTGTGTTCGACACATTGTACTCCACTGTACCAATCCTTTGCTGGTCTGCAATCAGGTACTGCGAGGTCTTTACTTTCAGCACGGCTGCTCTGGCCGCGTGACGCTAGTTGTTATTGCTGTTGAGTTTTCGTTTTCTGAGCTCTCCTGCTGCGTTTCCTTGCACAGTTAGCACGAGGTCGCCATTTGCACATGCGGCCAATGATTGCGCTTGCAGTCGCGGATGTACCTCCGATGAGTCTGAGAAGATGTTGATCATGGTCATGGACCCGCCCGTCTTCTCAATTGGTAGCGTGTCAAGCACGAGAGGAGCCGGCACATCCAAGCGTCGAAGGGAATATGATATTGGATCCCACGATACTGACTGCCGTTGATGTAGTATAGTCTCGGCTTCTTGTAGTAGTGTTCTTGTGTCGGACACCAGCGCCGTGCCGAAGCACTGCGTGAGTCCAGTGTTCGTACGAGGGGAGGGCGGGAAGCTCTCTGTTATGATGCACTCCGCAGTTGCAGTCTCGAAAGGCTGGTCTTCCACAGCTCCTTCCTCGGTAAATGCCATGTTGGACTCGTTGGTGGCACAATGCATCCTGCCGAAAGCAGCAATCAGAGCAGTACACCATTCCGGCCATGACTGTCGCATGATGTCGTCGTAGTTGTGTCATGCACTGGCTGGGCCTCGGAGAGGGTGTATGGCCACAAGCCATTTATGGTCATCACGCCAGGCATGACATTTGCCGCCATTCACCGCCTCTACCCAGCGCATTCACCGCCTCTACCCAAGCGTCAGCATCGTCATGCAAACCGGAGAATTCCAGAAGTTCCGAAAGAGGCGGAGATGGTAAGGCGACAAGCTGGAAGCAGGAGCTCAATGACGCCAAGCGGTCGAGCTGTTGCGTCATTTGCGTGATGGCCCACACGAGCTCTGCAACGCTGTCGACTGAGGCACCCACGTAGCCAAAATTCGTGTCCGTCGAGTATGCGGTGGTAGCAGCACTCATGGCGGCTAGATCCGCGGCCAAGGTAGCCTGGACGGCGTTTCCTTGGAAGCTGTAACGAGCTGTATAACGAAAGACAGCTCTGAAGGAGACGCTCGTTGTTGTGTAAGAAGGATCGCGGTGATTTAACTCTCATCGGGGCAATAACGAGACCGTTTGTGTACTCACCCAAATGATGCATTTTCAAAAAACGATGGAGATTTTACCCAATAAATCAAATAAGGAAAAAAGTAGAACAGATGCTTGGAATGCGGCATGAAATAGGATGTATTACGCTACGGGCGTTTGTGTTCAGTTTGTCAAGAGGTATTAACCACGAGCGTGATTAACGAGTTCCTAGTGATAAACCATTACGTCGTTTAAAGCTAGCAACTAGCGGTAAATCACCACGTGGTTTACCGCTAGGAACAATGCAGTCAATCCGCCTTTTGCATGCCTCTACAGCGCATGCGCAGCCCTCTGGCGGCGACTCTAGGGAACGATCTGTGGGGGCGCCATCGCAGACGCCTCCTCTCTTAATTCTCACCGCGGCAGTGGTGGTGAGAGTAGCGTTGGCACTTGCGGGCGGAAAACAAGTACATTTATATATATATATATATATATATATATATATATATATATATATATATATATATATATATATATATATATATATATACATATATATATATATATATATATATATATATATATATATATATATATATATATATATATATATATATATATATATATATATATATATATATATATATCTGGTTCTGTTAGCGCGATGCCGGCAACTAGTGCCGCTTATGGATGCACTTCGTGAGGAGTCCCCAGCAGTAACAATAATTCTTTTCCACTTCCCATCGGTGAAACGCGACCATTAGCGCCGCGAAGCGTGTATCAAGGCTGTGAGGCGCCAAAATGAAGACGGCAGTTTGTGGCAGCCTTTGGATTCTGCAAGACAGTGCGAAAAGCAGTTCGTTAAAGGTGTGTGTGTGTGCTAACTAAATGTTGTACGCGAAGAACATGTCACGTTTCCTGAAGGGCGCGGAAAAAGTGTGCGCTTTGTGTCTGTCTCGTCGCACAGCAGTTCAGTAGCGACGAAGCTTGCGCTACGGCTTTTCTTTGTACGATATGTTTTCTGCATTTGTTTTGGAATGACGACAACAGCAAAACATGGTTAAGTGCGCCTTGGTTCACTTCGGTCTCGACGTAACTACGCTGTTTTGTTTACTTTGGCGTCTTGTATATATAAGAAAACATTCGCCTTAAATCGTCCGCTGGAACATAATGAATGCGAAAGGCTGCAGTTTCTTCGGTCATTCACCGATGTTCAGCGGTTCATCTCTGTTTCAAGCACATTCGCTGTTTGGTGAAAAAGAAAAAAAAATCCGCGTGCGTTGACTGTTGATGTGACTGCCGCGCACCGATTCATAGATCTTGCGAAGTTTCAACGTGCGTGCTTTTTTCTGGTCACCGTAGTGCGATCGATGTTCACAGATTTTGCAGATTCGCCGTCAAATTCGCCCAGGCACCCAAATTTCCGATATTACGACACTGGAAAGTACATAGCTCTCGACAGGTTCAGCGTACCGCATTCGATCGGCGTCAGCTGTTCTGGTGTGCTAAAATCATATGTGACGCATGTATCGTGGGATCACGTACCCTCATTGTCAATGTGCAGGCCAGCAAACACTGTGGCCCTTAGATGCGAAGTAAGCACGCCATACACTTCGAAGCATGCCATTCAGTAAAATCATTGCTCCGCGCTCCCGTAGTAAAACGCTGGTGCAACGACGACACTAAACGGCCAAAGCAGAGGCCCAGTAGTTCATATGATTAGTATGACTGCCACAATAAACAAAAAATTATATTCACTCGACTGGGCAGAGGCAGTGCCATGCCACTACGTCGCCTGTGGTCTTCCTCACGACTGCATGCACAATAAGTACCCTTCATTGACGGGAGACAAAACGCTTCTCGCAAGTCCGCAGGTGCACGTTGCAGTCAACTCATAAATCTGACGTTGCGCACGTACCCGTCATCGCAGAATGTCTGCCCTTTTGAGGTCTGCCGGGAGCACCGCGAACCACTTGCCGCCATGAAGGCATTCAACTGCTTCTTAATTGCTCGGCATTTTCATTGATACTGGCCTTTTCTTCCGTCCGTTGGTCACAGAAAAGAAGCCGCCGGGTATGTAAATACTCCCATGTGGCTCCACGCCACAACACAACACTCAGACGGGGCTATCAGCGCATGTGCCGCTGCTAAGCTTTGTGCTATGCAGCAGTGGCGGTGGTGGCAGAGGCAGCAGAAGCGCGCCGCGACGCCCCACAGTTTCTTTCTTGAAGTGTCCGCGAGAGGGCGCCACACAGACATGCAAAAGGCGGATTAAGAGAGAGCTCAATAGCGATACCTATCTGCAATACCGTTGCAAAATAAAACAAAGAACAAGTTCACCGGAAAGCAAGGCTTCAGTCAAGTTCTGGCAGCAACGTCAACGCTGGGAGGGGGATGGTCGAAGCTAGGGTAGCACGGTAGGTACGATGCCAGCCGCGTCAGTAATGTGGCTCACTGTAGAGGTCGTTCACCTGGAGCACGCATGGTGTCTGTCATGCGGATTTGAAATGCTGGCTGGTGCTCGCTGCTGTAGACGTGAGGCTCGCCTGGTGGGAACGTCCAGGGGAAGTTTGAACCACGCTAGGCCCGAAGCGCCTGGACGGCTTATGTGGCCCCAGGTGAGAGCCTGCTGAGATCTCGGCTCTGTAACCCCACGGGTCACTGCTCCCGCGCCCTGGTTCTTCGATCTTCAGCCACGTCTGCCTAGCTTCTTTTTCTACTTCTTCTCCCTCGCACCACCGCTTGCCCTAACTTCAAGCACGATACGCCACTTCACTTATTAAGGCGAAAGCCTTTAATGTCTCATGCTCACGTCCGTCCGGTGTTCGTCCGGCGTCCGTCCGTCCGTCCGCCCGGTGGTGGTGGTGGTGGTGTGCGTCCTGACCACCCTTACCGCGCATGCGCGAATCCTCCCCACGCACCTCCTCTCCAACGCTCCCCCTCTCTTGTCTAGGTATCCCTCCCGCCCGCGGCGTTTACATACCCATTGCGCATGCGCGTCACCTCCCCCTCTCTCTTCTACGCTCCCCCTCTCTCCTCTAGGTATCCCTCTCCGCGGCGTCCACACCCTCACTGCGCATGCGCGTCCCTTGCCCCTCTCTCTCCTCTCCTACGCTTCCCCCTCTCTCTCCTCTAGGCATCCCTCTCCGCGGCGTCCACACCCTCACTGCGCATGCGCGTCCCCCTCCCCGTCTCTCTCCTCTAGGCATCCCTCCCGCGGCGTTTACACCCCAAATGCGCATGCGCGTCCCCTCCCCCCTCTCCTACACTCCCCCTCTCTCGCCTCGCAACGCCGACGCAGGCAGCGTTGCTAGCGAGTTTCTTGATTGAAAAAACCGACTGCTCGCGCTGCACAACCGTTCAACGCCGACGCAGGCAGCGTCTGCTAGCGAGTTTCTTGATTTAAGAAACCGACTGCTCACGCTGCACAACCGTTCACTGGCCACCCCGTATATATAGGCACTGGATGTTGACCTGCAAGGTAGTGCCGGTGGGAGATTTCAACTGTGCGTTGTCGAACGATAAAAATTCGCAGCGGGCGCGTTAACTAAAAGCGGACTGCGGGTCTCTGTGTCCAGTCCGAGTCTTCTTTCTCTCATTGCCCATTAGCAGCGATGGGCATGTTTCAGTAGGAAACACCGGTCCATCACTGCGTGATTGCGCCTCCCTAGATTTCTTTCCCGCGCAACGCCGCGATGAGCGCCAGCGTCAACGCCGCCGCCAGTGTAAGCGTTAGCGCCCGCTGCTTCACATATACACATGGTTCCCTTTAGCAGGAGAGTGTGATTTTAAAGGGACCCTGAAACGCTTATTTGAAGCTTTGTCAGCGTTTAGACTAGAGCATCATCGAACCATTGGCACCACAAATTTAGCGGCACGCCGTGTACCAAGGCGGCTACGGACAATTATATCATACCCTCCTTCTCACCCCTGCCTTGCCTCCTCAACTCATGAGACACGCTGGCATCGCTGGCGATCGCAGAGCTCACGTGAGCACACTCGACGATTTGAGCTTCGCCCAGTGATCACCTCCGAGATTGCACGCCGACAGGTTGCGTGCATCTCGGAGACCATAGCCCAGTGCGCCCGGCAGCACGCACGCCGTCTGGCAACAGAGACATCGCGGAGTGGTTCCTATCTGCTCCGACAGGTGCCGCCACCCTACCAGCCAATTTTTCGTGCGCGCACACCACAGCCCCAGTGACGTCGCCAGCAGCCCCAATGACGTCGTGCCCACACTGCATGTCGTACTCGCAAGGGGCGGTTGAAAACGCGTTGGGCTGAGCCGCAGTGATCTGCAGCGATTCGCAGCTTTATAGCGTTGTAATAAATTACACAGTGTAAGCAGAGAGCTTAAATTAGTCTGTAAATGAGCCTTAGGACTTGGTCTACTGGCCCAATGTGTTTGTACAAAATCGTCAAAACCGTTTCAGGGTCCCTTTAAGGCGAAAGCCTTTAATGTCTTATGCTCACGTCCGTCCGCTGTCCGCCCGGCGTCCGTTTGTCCGTCCGTTCATCTGTCCGTCCGTCTGTCTGTCCGTCCTTCCATCCGTTCATCTGTCCGTCCGTCCGTTTGTCCGTCCGTCCGTCCATCTGTCTGTCCGTCCGCCGTCCGTCCGTGGGTCTGTCCGTCCGTCTGTCCATCCGAGCTCTGGCACGGAATCAGGTGGCCACCGGGGTGCGCAAACGGACGGCGGTCGCGTCGGACTCTACAGCGCTCGCGCTTTGCTTGCGTAGCGTCGCTGTGCCCAGCCCTTGCAATCATTCTGACCGACGCCGTCTCAGTGGACACATGCGTCCACGGAATACACTTTCGAATTTACAAAGGGTCCGTCAATTTAAGCGCTGGAACGCGGATGGCGTTTGCGCGATGCGGAATGCGCGAGAAAATACTAACGCATGCGAACGGAGGAAGATTAGTGTCGAGTCTCGCTGCGATTCGCGGTAAAAAATTAAAAAAAAGAAAACACGCACACATTCGGTTTGTGTGTTATCCCAGTGAGAGTGTAAAAGAAAAAGACATGGCATAGTCAGTGTAATGGCCACACGCTTTCGCTGAACACACTTTGGAATGTACAAAGTGTCCTTCAATTTTTTCACTTCACCCTTCACTTTACGCACAGCCACTTCACTTATCAC
>JALIZH010000129.1:0-15072 GCA_030522465.1 Rhipicephalus appendiculatus
AAAGCGTGGTTAGAGGCCAGTGGCTTATCATATTGATACATTCCGCGTTCGCTCTCATCGTCCGTCGTCGTTTCCGTTATCGATTACGCCGACGCCAGTCAATGGCAACGCTGCCAATGCAGGGCGGGCGATTTAGAGCTGCGCTCTAACATTTCAGAAATTCTAAAATTCTGTTTCATTTTAATATATTTTCACTTGCAGTTTATAATACAAACAAGGAATATGAAAGCTCCTAAATTACCTTGGTACCTATATTATTTCCACAATATAACAGTAATGCACAGATTTGTTCACTAAAAAGGAAAAGAGAAAAAAGACGTGTAAGCACAATCACACCAGGCGACTAAAGAAGCAAAAAAAAAAAAAGTGATGCGGGCACATTTTGTACTCTTATCAGCACATTACACTGCCAAGACGCTGCGAAAATGTATGGCAGATAATACAAAGCTCACTCTAATTATGTGCAGATGAACTGTACGGATAGAATCACACTTGTCTAGAGCAGCGGAGCGCGTTGTCGACGCTGTTGTTGGCCGCAGCTTCTACCTCGCGTTAGCTACAAGCTTCCGTTCATGCTCGAATTATAGCACAAAGGCCTAGCATGCGGTAGGGTCATGTTTGGTATCATTACGGCGTCGCTCTTTGCATATCTCTTCAGAAAACGGCAGCTGCAGCGGCCGGCAGGGCGCTCTAGACAAGTGTGATTCCGACTGTACAACTGACATGAAAATTGGTACCACGTGACTGTTTGCTATGAGATGAGATGCAGTGGCCGAGAAAGTGAACTTGGTAAGGACCCTATAGTTACTCGAGCGAGGTGCTTGCCCGAAGCTAGCGCCTCAGTTTCATTATCTCGGAGAGTACAGAAGTCGTTAACCACTGTCCGCCTTTGGGAGATTGATGAAAGACACTGCTAGTAAAATAAATAGTTTAGGCATACGTTTACTTCACAACAGGACTGCCAAGCGCTGTATTTTCACTGTCTTTATTGTAAAGGAAACGTATATTATTTTTGTCGAAGCCACAGATTTCTCAGATCGTGTCAATGCTGCCAGTTCATACAAAAATAATATTAATTTTAGTGAGTCATGCTAGCTCCAGTAATCAGTAGAGGTGCTTGCTCCGAACCATACGGCAGATCAACCAGATAAATTACGTGAGATTTAACTGTACTGTCGCTTTTTCTCGACTTTCTTAATCATAGAGCGCATACCTTATACCGAAGGAGCCTTGCACAAAATTGCTTGCATTATAATAAATTCAGAACTCATGTGATTTCGTGCTTCTAAGAAGCATATAAGTATGACGACTCGTGAAAACGGCCGGATGCGGGCTTAACGTGACGTCTTGATGTTCTTGTACACACTGAGTCGCGGTACATAAATGGTGCCTGCTTTCTGCCTCGCTTACTTTGCTGCTTATTTCTGTAAAGGTTAACTGCCGGTTACTAATAGGCTATGCACGTATACTGTGTTGTCACGAAAAAGTTTAAAGCCACGAGATAATTCCATCTGCAACAGGAAATGTCAACAAACGACGATTTAAACTCGGCTGTTTTCCCAGGAATTAGAAATGGCAGAGATATAGGGTAGACGGCTTTACGGCAAAGCAGCTATCACCGTGCCTGGCGGAAAGGGATATCCGCTTGGCATTTCCACCGAATCACCAAAGTGATCCAACATGCACTTTTGTTTGTACTACAAATTCACGTTGTAGTCGTGCAATCACCACTGACTCCAGTGGTTTTCCCCCATACTTGACGCACTCATTTTTTTACAGCGAAAGCTTTTATGGGATTACAACAAGGGCCGTTTTTCCGATGTAGTTGTCCGGCGGCGGCGGCGGACAACTACGGCGTTGAATGCTTCAACCAATTACAAAAGCCTCACGAAAATTCTTCATCGTCGTGAGCCACATCATCAACAAAGTGCACATAATGCGTTACAAGTGTGTAGCGTGTGCCGCGCTTTTTCCGAAGAATGACGAATAATGGCATATTGGACGCTTCCCCACTACACAAAAATTATGATGATTTTGGGCGTAGTGGGTACCATGCAAGTGAGCTTGTAGTAGTAGTCCCAAGAGTGTTTAAAAAGGCTCTAAAAAGGCCACTCTTCCCGCTTTCGCTGTGACTGTGCTGCGCGTTCCGCGCAGGCCTGGCCGTTTTTTGTTCATAAATGTCTCTCGACTACACTGGTGCTGTAAACACAGGCATTTTTAACTTTTGATAATCCAAGCGAAATCGAAGCGGTATGGGTTCCTTAAATGGATATTAAATTGAAACAGTGAATTGGTTCGGATTGATAAATTATATTTTGGAAAATCTAATGTTGCAAACATCACCATCAAGGCTTTTTAATAACACAGCAGAAAATCGAGGTGACAGTCTCATTTCTAAATTTCGCGCCAAAATCTCCGCGAGTGACACCGCCGATTCCAAAGTGCATTTTTCCTAATTTGGCGACAATAGCCAAACAAACTTTCGTAAATATTAGTATGTTAAGTCTCTAGCCCCATCAGAGGAATACTTGCTTGATTTTTCGCCCATTAAGAACGACGTACCTTTAAGTAGACGACATCAAAAGTTATGACAATACGGCGATTGGTGCGAGTCAGGCCCGTAGCCAGGGGGGGGGGGGGGGGGGGGCATGGGCCCGGGCCTCCCCCGAAATTCAGATGGAGGGGGTGTTTTGCCGAGAATAAATAATTAAAATAAGTGGTTTTCAAGGTTTTCAACCGGTGACCCCCCACCCCCCCCCCCCCCCCCCAGAAAAAATTTATGGCTACGGGCCTGGTGCGAGTACATCAAGCTGGCGTTGCCACCCGTTCTTCATTTGTGCATAGTTGCTCTCTTACCAAGCGTGTCGATTTTGGTATTGTGAAACAGTAATTTACCAATGCAAAAAAGAAGGTTTATCTCTTTAGTTTTTTCTTTAATATGCACTCATACAGCGCATTACACGAACCTCTAGCATTTTATCACCATCAAATTCCGACCACCACTGCCGGAGTTGAACCCGCGTTATTCAGGTCAACAGACAAGCGCTGCCACCAATAGGCCAGCAAACCGGATACTGGCGATTGGTATTAGTGCCCGACTAGGACTAATTTTCTTTGGTTGTTAAGCTGCATGTGGTACAGTGAATACACTGCACATTAATCAAAGATCACAGATTCCCGTATGCATCCGCCTCGGTCGACTCGAAGGCAAAAGCCATCTCCTTCTTTTTCTTATAAGCCAAGGTACCGCCAGCCTCCCGCTATGAGAGCTTTCGGCAGCTAACATGGTCTTGCGATGCTTCCAGGGTCGGAGACATTGAAAGCTTCCTGCGGCCCACCTTGTTTTGCGGTGTCTGCCGTTTCGACCCAGCTTTGACAAAGTAATTATTTCATGGGATGAAGTCACGATGTGACTTCCGGTTAGACGTCATGACGACACACAAAATATGGTCCTCTTTGACGTCATGATGACGACATATGGTGAAATCATCATCTGATAAATTTTGCATCATTCGTGAGACGCCGCCGACGGCAGACACGGACGAGCGACGCCGGTCAGTTTTCGAGTTTGATGAGGCATCTAAGGCTTTCTCCTTAATAATGCCTGCTACGTAAACTGCAGGGGTTCACTGAACTGTACTATGTCCACATAAGCGTAGTATGACCACACGTAATGCTGTTCCGATCAGCCATCGCAATTATCACACGCTGACGAGCACTGGACAAACCATTCGAAGCTGCGTGGCCAAGACGCAGGATTTGAGTCGAACTAGCACAGGCAATCGATGTGAAGCCACTACCAGCCGTCGCTACCAGTCGGCACCACGATGACAACACTGAGATTGCCGAAGTTATCGTTACTGCGAATGATGCGCCCATCAATCCGGTTTCGTTCACGCTTCCATTGCACTGTCACGCGGTTCTCATCTGTGATGCGTAAGATAAAAAAACAGACATTAAGGCAGCTTAGCCGTAGTGAGCCAAGGCTGAAGAAAGTGCGGAGCTGGGAAGCTTTCTTTCCTTCTGTTCGGTTTTCCCTTTCTTTCCTCATCTCTTTCTTTGCTGTTCTCTTTTCAAGTTTTTTCTGCGTTCTTTTTGCTCCTATTTATTTCAATTTTTTATGTTTTTCTCCTTTCTTTCTATCTCCTACTATTTCGCGGTTGCATCCTCTTTCAAGTTTGATACGTGGCTTGTGTTGTCGTGTTTCCCAAGCCACAGTAGTAATGTCCACACTTAATATCATCAACTAGGCGCTCAAAGAACAAGAGGAAAAAGACCTCTCTGGCGCGAGTGCGCGCTCAATGTGCTAGCTGGTTGTGCTGTATATATATAAATCTGGGCTTTGGGCTGTTCGTAGTCATTACTAAAGTAAGTTTCCCTGTTATTTTGCAGTCATTAGCGGTACCTTTGAATAACATTTATGTTATGTGTAATTACAGAATACCACTGCAAAGACTGCAAGAAGTGCAGTGAAGGAACACCTTGTGTGGTACGTCTATACTGTACTGGACCACAATGGGCAGTGGGGATGGGGCTTAGAAAGAAGAGGACAACTGGTCTGTCATAAAAGTCTTTGTTCCTGTGCTGTCCCCTGTGTTCTCGCTGCTCCGCTCTACCATCTGAGGGCTTGCTTACCTAGAACATCTCTTGACATTTGGTGGAGCTGCTGGGTATTTCCAGACCTGGAACTCCGAAGCCGGACGCTTCCGTCTGTGCCTGTCATGCCTGAAGACGCCGGGCCGAGCAACCCCAACCCTCTCCATGCCTCGCCTGCGGTTATATGTCCAGGTACGCCACGCCAACGAGATCCTCCCATCTTCAGTGGAACTGAAGATCAGGACGTCGACAATTGGCTGTCGTTGTACGACAAAGTAGCTGTGGCTAATAGATGGAATGACGCCGATAAGCTGAGCTACGTCAGCTTCTATCTCTCCGGAGTGGCCAATATTTGGTTTCACAACCATGAGTCGGAGTTTCCTACCTGGGCGGCACTCAAGGCTAGACTCCAAGATGAATTCGGACGCCCTGCCGTCCGCAAGCTTCGGGCAGAGTAACAGCTACGCACCCGTGCTCAACAAAAAAGTGAAAACTTCACCAGCTACATTGAAGATATAGTAGACCTTTGCCGGCGCATTAACGCCAACATGACCGAAGACGAGAAGATAAAGAGTATTACGAAAGGCATAGAGGACGGCGCCTTCCAAATGCTATTGGCGAAGAACCCTCAGACGGTTAACGAAGTAACTACTCTTTGCCAGAGCTACGAAGAACTGCGAAAGCAACGCCTTTCTACGCGCCGACATCTTGTATCACATGGCACGCTTTCGGCACTGACCAACAGTTCCTGTGCTGCCCCCTCCGACCCATCGTTTCTCGATCAAGTCAAACAATTTGTGCGAGAAGTCGCACGCCAACTGTCTCTTCTGCCAGCCGCCCAAGTGTCCGAGTCGCTGTTGACTCCTTAGATCCGGCAGGTCATTCACGAGCAAGTGGCAGACATCGTACCACTCGCTCATCAGCCGACTCCAGTGACAGCTCCGCTTACCTACGCTGCCGCCGTCGCCCGGCCAAGGCCGCCCTCTCCGACTGTGCGGTACGCGCCTACGAACACCTTCACTTCACCTTTACCCTCGGCAGCGAACTATACACCACGGAGCTACTGTCCACCATATCAGCCCCTTCGCCTGGCACAGCAATACTTCGCTCAATCTGCGGCCCCTGCTTTCAACCCGTGGCGCACCCATGACAACCGGCCCATCTGTTTGGCATGCGCATTCGCTGGCCACGTAGCACGGTTCTGCGGCCGACGTGCGTGGTATTCTGCAGACTCTGCGCGGCCACCAAGCAATGGTCCGGACTATGCCTCCGTCGGTCTTCGTCCTCTCGTCGGCGTTCTTTGTCGCCCCTAATGCGCAGACCTGAAGCTGTCCAAGAGGAAAACTGACGAACGCAGTTCAGGAGGCAAGAACTGTGCTCTGTGCGAAATGCTCAAGACCTCATTTTTTCCCTGCGAATGTAATTGTAGTTTATGCCGAACATATTGCCGTTCATGCACTTGTCGATACGGGAGTGGCGGTATCAGTGATTTCCGACCAGCTTCGCCTTAAGCTCCGAAAAGTCGCGACGCCGTTTTCAGCCGTTTCGTTACGTACAGCCAGCGCCGACCCGATTGATCCTTTGGGAAAATGCACAGTTCGTGTTTTTATAGAAGACACTATTTACCACATTGAGTTCATCATTCTGCCTCGCTGCTCTCATGCCATGATCTTGGGATGGCACTTCCTGTCATCTCATCATGCCGCTATCTATTGTGCCCGCGCAGAGCTTTCCCTGTCTCCATTCGGTGGCGACATTTTTGAAGATTCCTCTGCCGCTTCTAATTGAGTGTTAGTCGTCACGGACACTACCATTCCTCCTTTTTCTTCACCTCTTGTCGCCATCTCTTGCGCTTCGTTTTCCGACTTTACAGTTCTTTTCACGCCGTCTAAGCTTGCTAGTCACCGTCACCACTTGTTACTTCCTTTTGCCTTCCTTAACATTCGACAGGGTGTCAGCGCACTTTATGTTTCCAACATGTTTCCTTGTCCAGCTAACCTGCACCACGACGAGTGCCTTGGTCATGCTGGGGACCTCGACCCAAGCTTTGTCTATCATGTGCCTGACGACTCGGTTCCTCTACAGGTTGACACCGTGGACGTTGACGTTCTCCCTGCGCAGCCATCTCGTGACCAACCGTTTTCTCAACGTATTGACCCAAACCTCACTTCCAGTCAGCACACCCAGTTGGTCGCACTCCTCGACCGCTATCGTACGTCATTCGACCTCCAACAAGCTCGCTTAGGCCGCACTTCCACCGTTGTCCACTACATCGACACCGGAAACCACGTGCCATTGCGTCAACGGCCGTATCGTGTGTCCGCGACGGAGCGCCGAGTCATCGACGAGCACGTAGGAGACATGCTCAAACGTGGCGTGATACAACCTTCGCACAGTCCCTGGGCCTCTCCTGTAGTGTTGGTAAAAAGGAAGGATGGCACCATTCGCTTTTGTGTGGACTACCGTCGACTCAACAAGATAACCCGTAAGGATGTTTACCCGCTTCCCCGTATTGACGACGCGATAGACTGCCTTCAAGGCGCCGAATTTTTCTCGTCCCTCGACTTACGATACGGCTACTGGCAGGTCCCGGTGGCTGAAGCAGACCGCCCGAAGACTGCCTTCATCACCCCTGACGGTCTCTATGAGTTTACCATCATGCCTTTCGGCCTGTGCAATGCGCGTGCCACATTTGAAAGAATGATGGATAACATCTTGCGAGGACTCAAATGGCAGATATGTCTTTGCTATCTGGACGATATTGTCATCTTTTCAGCGGACTTTCCTTCCCACCTTCTTCGCCTCGAACGCGTCCTCACATGCATCGCTAACGCCGGCCTCCAGCTCAACTTGAAGAAATGTCGCTTTGCCGCCCGGCAGCTGATCATCCTCGGCCATGTCGTGTAAAAAGACGGGGTACTCCCTGATCCGTCGAAACTACAAGCTGTCGCTGAATTCAACGGGCCAAACACCTTGAAAGAGCTTCGCAGCTTTATCGGGTTATGTTGATACTTTCGCCGCTTCATCCGCAACTTCGCCACCGTCACACCCTTTGATACAGCTCCTACGTGCTGACCACAACCTTTCGACCTGGTCACCAGATTGTGATGCCGCATTTACAACGCTGCGTCGTCTTCTCACCTCTCCTCCGATCCTGCGGCATTTCGACCCAAGCGCTCCGAGAGAAATACACACGGACGCCAGTGGTGTTGGCATTGGAGCCGTTCTTGCTCAACGAAAGGCTGGCTTCGATGAGTACGTCGTCGCTTTCGCCAGTCGCGCACTCACGAAGGCTCAAGCTAGCTACTCTGTAACAGAAAAGGAATGCTTGGCGATAATTTGGGCTATAACCAAATTTCGACCATACCTCTACGGCCGCCCATTCCACGTGATAACCGACCACCATTCCCTGTGCTGGCTTTCTTCCTTGAAAGAGCCTTCGGGTCGTCTAGCTCGATGGGCGCTTCGGCTACAAGAGTATAACATTCGTGTACTCTACCGTTCCGGCAGAAAACACTCCGACGCAGACGCTTTGTCTCGCTCCCCATTACATGGCGAGACTAATTCCCCGAACGTCCCGTTATCCGATTCCGCCCTCCCTATTACGAACATGGTTTTGGAGCAGAAGAAGGACCCATGGATTGTTTCTATGTTCAACTTCTTGAAACAGCCATCGACACCCCCTGCCAGCCGGGCATTGCGTCGCCAAGCACACCACTTCTCCATTCGCGATGGGCTGTTACACCGCCGTAACTACCACGCTGAAGGCCGAAAATGGTTGCTTGTGGTCCCTCGGCATCTCCGCTCGGACATCTGTGCGGCGTTTCACGATGACCCACAGTGCGCGCATGCAGGCGTCCTAAAGACTTTCGCACGCCTACGCCTTCGCTATTACTGGCGCGGGATGTACCGCTTCGTCCGTCAATATGTACACTCGTGCCTCGCTTGCCAATGTCGCAAGGATGTTCCACGCCGTTCAGCTGCCCCACTGCAACCTTTGCCCTGCCCAAGCCATGCATTTGATCGCGTAGGAATCGATTTTTATGATCCACTACCAAGCACTCCCGACAGCAAGAGATGGGTAGTCGTGGCCATCGACCATCTTACACGTTATGCAGAAACTTCACCTTTGCCTAGCGCTACCGCAGGCGATGTTGCCTCGTTTATCCTGCACCACATCATACTTCGCCATGGTGCCCCAAGAGAATTACTCAGCGACCGAGGCCGCGTATTTCCCTCCGACGTCATAGAAGCTCTTCTCTAAAAATGTATAGTTCACCGCACAACAACCGCGTATCCCCCACAGACTAATGGGATTATTGAACGTTTCAATCGCACTCTTGGTGACATGTTGGCCATGTATGTCGCATCTGACGACAGCAATTGGGATCATGTTCTCCCATTTGTGACATATGCTTATAACACTGCCAGGCAGGCCACCACAGGGTTTTCCCCGTTTTTCCTACTTTATGGGCGCGAGCCATTCTCCACAATGGACACCATTCTTCCGTATAGCGCTGATGCCACGGAATCTACACCCCTTTCTGAAGCTGCAGGACACGTAGAAGAGTGCCGAAAGCTTTCCCGCATATTGACATTTGAGGACCAGCAACGTCAGAAGCTCGGCCGAGATCTTGCCGTCGCGCCTGCATCGTATGATCCTGGCTCCCTAGTGTGGCTTTGGGTGCCTGCCACAAGCACAGGATTATCACCGAAATTTGTTTCGAAGTACCAGGGTCCCTACCGTGTGGTAAAGCAGACGTCTCCCGTGAATTATATCGTGGAGCCCCTTGAACCACCTTTGTACAAGCGCCGCCGGCAGCGCGAAATTGTTGCATGTCGAACGTTGAAAGCGTTACTACGATCCGCCTGTGCTCTCCTACCCATAAGTCGCCGGGACGGCTTTTTTCCGGGGGGATAATTGTACTGGACCGTAATGGGCAGTGGGGAATGGGCTTAGAAAGAAGAGGACAACTGGTCTGTCATAAAAGCCTTTGTTCCGGTGCTGTCCCCTGTGTTCTCGCTGCTCCGCTCTACCATCTGAGGGCTTGCTTACCTAGAACGTCTCTTGACAATACAACGTTTCTTTCTCCACATAGCAGTTTTCCGCAATAGGTCGGAGTCTTCTCTCTACTGCTTTTGTTTTAGCATGGAGTTGTTCTATTTGTAGCGGAGGTGCTGACAGTGCATCACACTTAAGATAGCCCAAAGGTGAAGCATAGTGTCGTCTGCAGGGACCTCCCTCGCAGAGAAGATGAGCCTTAGTGAGCCTAGCATTCAGAAGAAGTTTGGCTTCACTGACTTCGCATTCGGTTCGCACTTAGGCATTCGATGATAGTATCCAGTGATCACAGCACTCTGCATCATACTCCTTTTGCAAAGTTTTTTTAAAACTGCATAGAACATGTAAGAAGTGATGTGAAATTATCCCGGGCTACAGCAAGCGCTGTTGTGCCTTCTCAGGGCTCCCAATTATTCTATGGGTTGCCTCCCGACTAGCAAAGTGCGATCCATTGAATATTTGCCCTTTCCTTATGTTATTTTAGACACGCAGCAACCTTATTTGCTTACCTGTAATAACATTTGGTTCTGCCAACAAATTGTGATTAAGGCCAACCCTTAGATAATAATAAAAGGACACACCATGTATGCTTTTGCCGTGCCACCCTCTTCATCAGTGCAATAGCATTACTGGCGCCTTTAGGTCCGTGGTCAAGTGTGAAGGAGAAGTTCGTGCACTAACACCGTGTGCAAATGTTTATGTAACGAAAGCTGAATCTCTTTGTAAACAGGAATGGCGTTATGAACTTATCTAAGCAGTGCCCACCCTGTAGACGCAAGGTTGAGAAGGTGCATGGAGAGCCCAGTACCACCTTCAGTAACATAGCAGCACTATTAGAGTTCGCGTGCCAAATGGGGCGAAGATGACATGTTGTGAAGAGTTGTTCTAGCCAGCCCGATATGAGAAAAAGCCCACCAGAGCACAGAAGCACGCAGCCCACAGGCACAGGCGACGTCTATGCCAGTTTCATTCGACCGCTCAACACTTCATACCACTCGACCAAAACCGCCTCTATCAAAAAACCGGTCCCGGCTGTGATGCAGTGAGGCGGGGGATACCAGTGACCTTTCTACAGTGCCGATTGAAGCGCGACAACTGCAGCGACACAACTGTTGTATAGTTTGGCGCGAAGGGCACATGAGCAAGGTAATTGCCAGAATGTGAAGCGTGTGTTGTAGGTATGAAGGCAAGCTTTGTAGAAACATGGTGGGACTAGAGATGCTCGCGGGTGTCCGTATGCTCGCGCGTCTCTCCAATGAACGGCCTAAAAGCTCGCTTGGCAGAATCAGGCTGGTGCTCGCGGCATGTTGTGGACGTTTAGTACCTAGCACCGCTGGATGCAGCATAGCCATTAGGAAAAGCTGGAGGTCGACGAGGTCATCGCGTCGCATTTGACCAGACACCCGATAACATTACTTCCAAAACATCATGCGACACTCACACATTTCATGAAGTCTCGGCACAACGCTAACACACGAGAAAAATTGCCAGGCCTGCGCGGAACGCATAGCACAGTCACAGCGAGAGCTGGAAGAGCGGCCTTTCTACCGCCTCTTTTAAACACTCGGGGGGTTGAGGGCAACATCTGAAAATACACTTGCATGGAACCCGCTACGCTATAAATCATCATAATTTTCGTGAACCAGGGAGCACCCACTATGCGATTATTCGTTCTTCGGAGAAGTGTGGCACCCACAACACACTTGTAAGGCATTATGTGCACTTTGCTGATGCGTGGTTCTGTGGTAGAATATTGGGATGCCAAGCAGGGTGGACCAGGGTACGAGTCCCATTCCCGCCGATATTTTTATTTATTTCACTTTTTTTATTTCTTGGAATAGCGGTTACGGACACCGGCGGCGGCAGTCAGCTACTGCGCCAAAAAGGCCGTTTTTGTGATCTGATAACAGCTTTCGTTGTAAAAGCACGAGTATGGCACGAACTACAAAGCGATATAGACTAGTCTACAGCGCGTAGTGGAACCTGCACTGTTACTTGCAGGTGCTCACACGGCGGATCTTACGCGACGTGTAATACGCGCACATGCGCAAGCACACGTGCGCTTATATCTTTGCTGAGCAATGCGAACTGACGCCGGATGAGAAGGAAGTGACGTCGTCGGGCTTTATTGGGACGCGGACATAGGCGAGAAACAAAAAAAGATTGTGGCTGACGCGTCCAGGAAGGCTAAGACCAAGTACGTTGGAACTGTACCTCGCGGCTCGGGCATCTCCAGCCGCGCGAATCTCTTCTTTCGCCACGTCTGCCGCGGCGCTGCATAGCCCCACTCTCACCCCCCCCCCCCACCCCCCGATCTTATTGCGTTGTGCTATTCAAAAAATATAGAAACGAAAGCAGGCCGCACAACACTGAAAATCGGTTCTGCGGAATCCCGCAAGGCGGCGGAACGGTAAAGAAAGGAAAATTGACTTGAATTGTGTTACTACAAACGGGTGCTTGTCAGTTTCCATTGCTGAGATCGCATAGTTTCCTATGAGTAGTCAGGAAAAAAGTCTGTGTTCAGACAAACTGGCAAAGAGAATACTCGTGTGCTTGAGGCTGAGTATCCTTCTGGAGGAGTAGCTCGGGGCACACAGGGTAGGCTGGGGAAGTCGATGACAGAATCGATCTACCGTGTATAACCGCACTCTAAGACACTCGCTTCGAGCTTGGACGTGAGTACGGTGCTGCTGGGGAGGCAACTCTCCAAGCAGGCCATGTCATCCACTGTGTAGAAGGCACCGTCTTGAATCGCCGGCGTCCATGTCCACAGCGCACGTGAACTCTCCGAGAGGGTTTCCGAGAGGGCATGGCAACGGCATGTGTCGTGGACACGGGTGGCAGAGACGACAATGATGACGGTGCCGTCGGACATCTTCCGACGGTGGCATTGATAAACCACTGCTGCTGCGTGCTGCAACCATAGGTCGGCAAAACTTGTGGAACTCACCCAGACTCTCTCATGAAATATATTTTGCGCTTAGGGCTCACTCGGACTCAGACTCACCAAAATTTTACTTAGCCGGACTCACTCGGACTCACACTCACGAACATTTTCTTCAACCGCACTCACTCGGACTCAAACTCACCAAACTCACCAGAACAGTAATCACCCGAACTCACAGAGACTCAGACTCACGGCTCGATCTGAGTCTGAGTGAGTCCGGTTGAGTCAACTCATGAGTCCATTAGCCTAGAATTAGCTTCTTCGACCATGGTGACAAGCCTCTTTAACACCAATATCTTACGTAATCGGTGCTGTACTTGGCGTCTTTTGATCAAGTACCTTCGAATACGAGCTATGAGTGCTCGCAAACCAGTAAGATCATTTTTGTTGAAAGAGATGACAGCATAAGATTTATTTATCAAGAAATTCCCAGGAAGTGTTGGTGGGAGGGGGGGAAGTCAAGGCACCCCCCTACGTAATTCGCACCTCTGATTACTAAATATGGAAATGGTGTATGAATGACACTGCTTTGGAATGCGAGTGAGCAGATGTGAGTATAAACATGAGTCCAGGTAAGGCTCATAGTAATGCTGAAGATGAGTAGATAGGATCATAGGTCGGCAAAAAAAAAAGTTGAACTCACTCAGACGCACTCAAAATATGTATCTTGCGCTATGGACTCACTCGGACTCACACTCACGAAAATTTTCTTCCACCGTACTCACTCGGACTCAAACTCACCAAAATATTACTCACACGGACTCGCTCAGACTCACACTCACGGCTCGATTTGAGTCTCAGTGAGTCCGAGTGAGTCGACTCATGAGTGAGTTCGCCGACCTATGGCTGCAACTGCCGTATTCAAACGCCGGCGAGCAGGTCCGGCTATGGGCAGGAACCAATTGGTAGACGGTTAATGAGGGCGATCGTCGTGACCATTCTGCATCGCGTGAAGGACGCTGATCGCCGATGCTACACCAATCAGTTGTTCTGCCATCTGAGGAGCCCGGCAGCATGTTGCCAGTCGGAGAGGTCGAGCGGTGAGGGGATGCCCGTCTTCACGAAGTGCAAGGTCAAGTGGCGTGCATGGCGCCCTCTCTGGAATCAGTGGGTGAGCAGAACGCTACACTTTGTCCGCGATAGACGTCACGGTGGGTGGCATGGCCGACGGCGTGTAGTCTGCTGGCTCACAACTGCCATGAGTATTCGGTGTGTGGAAACACGCGCGGATGTCAGGCCTATGTGATACAATGTAAGCCGCGGACTTCGCAGTAGAGCACCTCTCGGTGGGCGGGTTGATGAATGGAGAAGTATGGCCTACCTCGTCGTGGTGGCTTGGTTCACAAAGGGAGAAGCTCAATAACTACCGTGAGGTAAAATTGGTTCTCCTGTGGAGCCCAAGGCCTAACGCCGCAGAACAAGAGGATTGCGTAACGTAGTTATTCGTAAGGGCAAGGTCGATCCAAATAGGTCGCGAATGTTCGGGCGAAAAGCAGTTCAGGACTTTTGTCACCGACATCAGGAAGAGAAGTTATGGGTGCAGCGATTTAAGCTTTAGTACATATAGAGAGAACAAACACCAATACCGTAAATGAGGATGAGGAATCAACTTTATTTACATAAGTGACGCGGTCCTCAGGGAGGCTCCAAATGGGCACTGACCTTTTCGGCCCCGGTAGCAATAGCTAGCAGCTTTTCCCTAATGAGTTTTAATAACCCTTTGTATCGCTAAGTCCGCATATGTGGACAAAGCATATAGGTGAAGATGGATCAGGCTAGCCAACACATTGTCTTAAAAATCTATTTGAAATCATGGCATTATTTCAGTATTTCATAAAAACATCTATATGTATCCACTACTATGAACAAAAAAAAGCGGTAACTGAGCACAGAACAATTGCGTTCTTTTCAAGTCGCCTGTAGAGGTGTATGCATTTTTTCAAATTCGTAAGACTTTTTAAAATATTCAGCGTTATTCGAGAAAAGGAAGGTCTTTATCGGGCGAGGTATTCATCCTGAGGAGGGTAGACACGCCGTTCACTTTTATAGATATTCGCTATGTCATGTATGTGTTAAAGGAAGACGGTGCCTCACCAGAGAAGAACTTGTCCGAGAGGCGCGCGTCCCCGTTTGTTAGACCTCGAGGACTTGGTGCGCCTCCTCGTTCTCAGGGTTCCCAATGTGGGCAGGGACCGATACTTAACTTAATGTTTTTGTCACGCTCGCAGTTTCTGAGAATACTCGCCGCACCGATATTTATGCTCTCTTTCGAGAGATTAATGATGGCTCTCTTCAAGTGGCCCAAACGTTCGCTTGCCATGGCCAAAGCAAGAGCAGTCTCTTCCCTTCTACGGTGGAGGGCACCTCTACCGAGGCGGTTTGCAATCTGTCCTCTTCGCTCACCGCATTCACGATATACCATTGTTCATTTTGTTTGGCCACATCCGCGTTGGTGACTAATTGGTTG
>JALIZH010000130.1:0-22435 GCA_030522465.1 Rhipicephalus appendiculatus
CCTGTCTGTGCTCTTTCGCGCTGCAACAATTTTGGATGCGTGTAAACAGACTCTCCCAAGAAGAAGTTTTACTGCCTAATCAATAGTGTCGGAGCCAGTATGAATGACACTTACTAGACTTCGATGATAGATGGCTGTGACGGATAAGCTGCGAATCGCGTAACGGGAGCTGTAAGAGGATAAAAACAAGCATTACATAAATGATCTCATTACGACCCATCAACTTTCCTTGTAGTTCGTGTTCTTCAAGTATTTTGTCAGATGTCGTGACAAAACGGACGTTGATTAACAACTCTTCGCACAGTATCATCCCATAACAACATTTAAGTAGCTTGTTTTGTGTTGATGATAATAACTACATAAATAATGAATTGTGATATATTATTGTCGTATACATTAATGCGAAATTATCATTAAATTATTACTATTGTTATAATATTCACATGCATGGTCACTTCATTTACTTTTTTTGAATTTTCACACTGCAATCTTTCTTACAGTAAATGTTTTGTAACATATTTATGTGTATCTTATGTAGAATTGGTGACGCCCCCCGCCCCTCTTTGTATAACGTCAAAAGACCTCGGGTATGAAGTTTTGTTTTGAAAAATGAAAAAAATTAAATTAGAGGTCAGATTTACCGCAACTTTTGTTGCCGCCGTCATTTTCCTGACGTCAAAAACTTGGTCGTCTGTAAATGATATATCATTGTGCAATTTGTACTACTTACTGCTTACGTGCATTATTCCTCGATTCGGCTTCTTTCTGCTCCGTTTTTTCTCGAAAGAAAATAATGAATAGAGAAGTTATCGTGGTTTCCCAGAGTCACCTAACCTGTTCCACTGGTTAAACATGTAAAAAAAACTGTATTTTTTTTTTATTTGGCGCCTGTTTTGTTGCGCCAATGTTAAATCGTTCGTAATTACTTCCGCGTCAGTTACTTTCACAGCCAGTACACCCGTGCATGTGCTTGAAGCTTAAAATGCACCCTATTATGCTCTATCGCTGCTCTGCTCCTCTCAAATCGAGCATCGATGCTGGCTGAAGCCTTTGTGTAAATCGCCGAATATCCGAGCAACCTGTTCTGAAATGTTTATTCCGCCCTCTCCAATCTTGATGATCCATTTAAATCGAAATCAGCCGCTTCACAACAGTCAAAACGTCTTTGGAATAGCAATCAGTGCGTTTAGATATTTCGATATGGCTGGCTGTGCGTACAAACATTCTCGACCTCATTACGTGAAACCGAAACGAACTCCATCGTTCTCTACTCGCACGGTTTTTTGTGGTGACAGCTTAGTTTTCCGGGTTGAAGTTCGCAGTCGTAGCTTACCTATGTACACACATCTCCTCCGTTCCAGCGGGCCGTTTATTCAGAGCGAGCTTGTCTAACGCACGCATTCGCGAGTGGTACATTTCCACGGGTATCGTACTTTGTCTCACCCTCTCTCTTTTCAACAGGTAACGCAACCGTCGTTTCTGAAACAAATGTTCTCTCTCTTTCTCTCTCTCTCTCCATCTCCTAAACTGTCGTTGTGCGCCGCGCGAAAACGTTTTTCGCGGTCGGCACGAACTACGCGGAATGCGCGTCGCACGCGGCACAACTGTTACGCTTCATTCGTCTTGTGCGCCTTGAGCAAGCACTTGGGTTTCTGTTGCCGACGGGTTAACAACGGCACTCTTCTCCCGACAAATAGCTGCGCCTGTTTCTGCCACTTGATGGGGCTGCGCGTCTCTTTATACCTCCTATACGGGTGGCGTTAACTATGTGAGGGCGCCGTATACGAGTGGGTCATTTTTCTCGCCTCTAAAACAACGAGGGGAGGCACGTTCGCCGAAACATCTGGAAAAGAAATCTTGATCACAACTTCACAGACGTACTTTCCTCCGTCTAAAATATCCGATATTTACGGGCTACCGATGTTTTTTTTTTCTTTTTTTTTCTCTCTCTTCGCATTCACTATTCGCGACGCCAGGGCAGATATAAAGAATTCTCAAAAGAAAACAGCTGCGTCTCGGGTCGCTATATTCCCGTATTTCTTCTTCATGCACTTTTTCAGGATAATCAATATACTGTGCAAGATGTTTTTATGCATGATGACAGAAGAATTAGGGACGGGACATATCGCAGCGACCCCCTTTCTGCCCTGATTCACGTATTCTTGTGTTTCTAGGGTAAGCTATTTCTTGTAACAGACAAAACAAGTCCACAAAAAAGTGTACTACTTTCTGGAAACGTCGCGTGTTGCGTGTGCCTACAATCCGCTCCACGGTTGCTTCCTACAACGTCTTTCAACGCCCAGCCGTATCTTTCCTAATACTGGTCGCGAACCTAGTTTCAGAAACGATGCTTAAGTCACGTAAATATTCGTATGTCGCTGCCTTTATGTACAACCTACCTTTTATTAGCATCCTCAGTGCGAAGTATTGTGCAACTGTGGAGTCGCGCATTTGCATGGAAATTTGGTGCTAACGGCTTGCCCTGCGCGAGCGAGTACCTAATGATCCTCAAAACGCGCTGCGTTCGTGTGGGGCCGCGCACGTACGTACATAAATTTTTTAAAGACGATAGTCTTTCTTGGGATTCTTCATCGCAGAAATTTTGGTCTGTCTGTCTGTCTCTCTGTCCCTAGATTCAGCCACCCGGCCAAAGTTTAACCACTTTCTGAACGCACATTCATCTTGCACAAGCGGCTGCGTTCATACTTGTGAACATTGTCGATCAAAAAGCAAATGTTACGCATTACTGAGGCGCAACATCAATGCGTTAATATTAGATGGTGTGTTTCTTTATTAGAAAATACATAGATACGTAATTTTAAAGACCCTTGTGTTTCTTAGGCTGCGCTGAAAATGCGACGCTATGCACGAAAGAGCCTGGCAGGGGCCCTGGGTTCTGCACAAGCTCGTGTTTCCCGATGCTACTGCCAGATGGCGTCCATATCTCACGCAGTGTCTCCTCTATATTATCAATGCCAGCCAGATGCGGCCGATTCAACGTAGAGGAGGCGCTGTCTGAGGCAAGGCAAAACATAATAGTACGGCCGGCAGAAGACTATCGTCTTTCGACGACATTTGCAGCGAAGTACGCAGATACGCGGCCAATTTTATTGCGATAGCAATTATATGGACACTCTCGGCTGATTTTTGCCGTCGCCGTCTGTCAACGCCGTCATGTCCCGGATATGTATATGTGTGTGTATATATAAAAAAGCCATAAAGAAAAATAAATCAGTAGAAAAAAATTCCAAACCACCTCACCGGGGATTCGAACCAGCGATCCCTCGCTCCGCAGCCTGCTGCGCTAGCCAACACAGCCACACGCCATGCTCGTGCGAGCGGTGTAACGGCAAGCTATTCATATGCACAATTTGCCGCTCGCGGTACGCAGATCTCGGAACAGCTTGAGTGTGTTATCTATCACGCAACACTTTTACGATTTCTTTAAAATTGAAAACTGCCCTTGATATGCGCACAAAAAAGTGGCTCCCTTCTGTACCACTCATGGTGTAGAAGGAAAAAAAAGAACACCGGGCACACTTCGCGTCAGACACCACCGCGCGGCAGGAGACGCGGAGGGGTCATTCTACGTGCCGCAGTTTAAAAGAAAAAGAAGTATCAAACAGCGTCGAAAAGTCATATAATCATATAATCAATCCTTGGCCAATCCCCCCTGAGTGGGTATGAGCCATGTCAGAGGCAACAACAACAGCGTCTGCTTCTTCATTGTGGACACTCGCAGCGCGTTGCTCAAATACAAACACGTACCAACTGCGCAGGCCTGGCGGTTTTTTTTAACATAGATTTTGTCCCTGTTTCGACTGTCGCTCTTTCGCTTTCTCTTTCGTCTTCTTATTCCGATATTGTGTTTCTAGGTGTCACATTATTTAGTTAAATTACCGAAAACACCCCGCTCGAAATAGATAATGATATTGATCAATAGCAATAAGTGGCATTGTAAGCCTGACAGGTTCGACTGGTAACGTCTTGGTGTCCTCAGAAAAGAAAAGAAAGCTTGTTAGAGTATCATATAGTATTGTATAGCATAGCATAGCATAACATCGCATAGTGTAGTATAGTATAGTATAGTTGGTATAGTAATGTCTGCACTAACAGAGCTAAGTACATTAGAACGGTGGTTGAAACAACACCTTATGGCAGATAGGAAACGAACCAGCATACTTCGCATTACATGTTCAATGCTTTACTAATTAAACTAACTGGGTGGTCCGTCCTGTTTCCGCTCTTGCATTGATAAGCGGCACTCCCGGCTACGTAACGGCGAACGTGGAATATCCTCTCATCCTCAGCGTTCACGTACGTGTGAGTATATAAATTAAGTGAATGCTTTATGTTGTTATTACGTACACTAAACTGTTTACGCTGTGCGTGAATGCTCAAGCACTTTAAATCACTTCAATACCCTCTTTCTTCCTACCTTTCTTTTAAATTCGACAAATTGCAATGGTTGTTCTATCACCGTAGATCTTTCCTAAGATATTCATGTTCGCTTACTCTGTACTACTGTTATCGTTAAAGAATCGAATGACTGCTCGTTTCTATGGAGGCGATTTAGGCGAGCCGACCAGCTATGCTTTATTATTTGTTCTATTAAGTAAAATAATGACAGCCTTGTGCGCAGCATGGTGCGTTCTTACATATGCTTCTCTAAAGCCAGCTTCTTAAGAAATTTCTATCGAGCGTTGCACTGATACTGTCAGACTGAATATTTTGGACTTCGTCACGATCAGTGTTATTTAATTAAAACGTTTTAATGTCTCCCATGGAACTTATTATGGCGGTATTGTTTCAGTTTTCCGTACATGTGGAGTCCTGTTGTATTGCATACAAAGAAAGGAGGAGGGGGGGGGGGGAGTGTCGCAAGGCTTGGTAGTAAAATGTCGCCTGCATATTTCATTAAATCCCCTGTTGCTATATTCCGCTTTGCGCCTAGACATGTACTGCAAAGCTATCTTCGAATATTTAGAAGATATGCAGTTCGACCTGATGCAGCTAGCTTTGAACTTTAATTCGGACATGTCTTTATTTCAAACAGGTGGAAAGCGGGTGGGGGAAGGGGGGGGGGGGGGGGGGCAGGGAAGAAAAACTGCAAACTGCAACTTGCAAAACACCCTACCTCCTTCTAAATTCATTGATAGTTATACGTAGAGCTTATAGAGCCTTTTCCGAATTGGGACTTATTCTAGACGTTACAAACCTATATATACGATAGCTGCCTATTATTACTTTACCAAATACTTCTGCATCCTGCACGATACTCCGATTGGCACACGGTAGAAAATGTATTTATTGATTCTGCTGCGATTCTCGTTCGCGTGAAATTCCTGTTATTTTGCTTCGAGAACACAAATGTATCATTGTATCACGTCATATATATATATATAATTGGTAAACATCTCTCAGTAAATTGTATCTGTACAAACTCTCGAGTTGTTCGAGGTGTCTGACTTAAATCAAAGCAGAACCGTCGGTAGATATCTTGCTGGTTGTGGTAACAGAAACGTGAGAAAGAGACAAAACTCCAACTAATATTTATTTTAAGATAACCGATGTTTCGAAGCCTGACCGGCTTCTTCCTCAGGGGTGAGACAGCCCGAGATGTAAAGCGCTCTATGCTTCTTCTTATAGTACGTGCAAGATCTTGCAAGTCTTGGAAGTAGAGGGAGGACATTGTCCTCGTGGTCTTGACCAATGGCTTGAACACGAGGACATTGTCCTCGTGGTCAAGCCATTGTAGAGATTCGGCGCGCTTACTCCGGCATTGTCGGCTAACACTACTGGAGGCATAATTTGCGAGCGTCTCATTCACTGACAATGTATTTCGCAGGCCGGTGGCGAGCCAGCTGATCAAGGGTGACGCTGTGACTGCGGAATCCTTTGAGAGTGTCACAATCTACTTCAGCGATATTGTGGGCTTCACTACTCTGTCTGCGCAGAGCACGCCTATGCAGGTAAGCAGCACGAGAAATCAACACTAGAAACAGGAATTTGTGCTGTATACGGGCACTAGTTAGCAGAATTCACAGTCGTTCGTTCGTACTTCAACAGGGACGGACTAAATCGGGCAGGAATTATCGAAGTTGCCTGTCAAATACAGGGATGATCTTCCCGTTACCCTGCTGCGTTTCTCACATTTTTTTTTTTTCGGACCACGGGGCACCTGTTTCTACGCGGGTGACACCACCACTTCCTCCAAAGAGTAACGTGCCCCCGCCATGCCTCGTCCTCGGCGCATGCGCCTACCTTTCCATTTGTCCTGCACAACCAATATCGGCACTTCTCGCCCACGGTGGATCAGTGGTTACGCGGCTCGGCTGCTGACCCCAAGGTCGCGGGTTCGATCCCGGCCGCGGCGGCCGCATCTCAATAGAGGCGAAATCTCTGAGCCCCGTGTACTGTGCGATGTCAGTGCACGTTTAAAGAACACCAGATGGACGAAATTTCCGGAGCCCTCCGATACGGCGTCCCTCATAATCATATCGTGCTTTTGGGACGTAAAACCGCAGATATCATTATTATCAATATTGGCACTTCCCAATCAGCTCATTTCTCTCATCGATTTCTTTAACACTGAATATTGACACGCGCGCTTATATCTGTATTTTGGTGCGACCCACAAAAACGCAACAACGCTCGGCGCAATGACTCGTAAACGTCTCGACTGTTTCAGACTATTCTGGTAAGACCGTGTGCGCGACATGAGTATATAGTACGAGTTTAATCTCGAGCTAACGCGAGCCCCAGAGATAACTCTGGAATTGTCGATCATTCGCGTATAAAAGACGACGTGATGAGATTATTCGACGATCGACGTATGCGCTCGACGCTATCGTTGTCTTGTGAGTGTTACTCGATTGTGCAGTAAGTGTGGCTTGATTTTTAGGGCGGAATATTGCCCAGTAAAAAAAAAAGTTTCATTTTTAACAGTCAGATTGCCACCATTCTTACCTTCATGACCACGAGAAAATATTTTCAGTCATGTCTTATCGTCGTCCAGAAAGCTTACGGAAACTCCGGAAAGTAGCTAAAAAACCTGCAGTAATACCTGCGTTGCATTTCTTACTGAACTAAACGGAATATACCGTCCAGCACCGCAAAGTTAGAAGTGCATGTGCATGAAATCAGTGTTCTGTAAAGAAATTGCTCCTTTGCAAGAAAAGCTGTGCAAATGATAATAAACGACTTTCTCACCTAAAGAAGCATAGCAGCTAGACCGTTGCCATATATCCGATTCAAAGAACCAGTGTAGTAGTGGTTACGCACGGCGGGAACGTCGCAACCACATGAGTGAGTGGTGCAGGCGTTTTCTACTACAAAGCCCAATCCCTCAAAGCGTCTCTTCCTTTGTTAACTTCAATACTGTTATCCGTTGGCACGTCAGACCATCGTCCATCAAATGTATGAACTCCGAAGAATAGCAAAAGAGAACTTAATAAATCCTATGTAAAAGGGCCTAGAGAGAGAGAGAGAGAGAAGAAGAAGTATAGGAAAGGTAGGGAGGTTAACTAGACTATGTCCAGTTTGCTACCCTACACTTGGGGATGGCGATAAGGGAGTAAAAGAGAGAAGGGAAGAGAGAGAGAGAAAGACGGACACATTGTACATCACACATACTATGTGCGACTGTGTCTACGATCTCATTCTTAACCACACGTGTGTTCGCCTACACGTTTGGTTAATATGTTACCGAATAGTTGACACAGTTTCTCATTCTTTTCATGAAACAGAGCGGTTTTAAAGCATAAGCTTGTCGCCGTCTTTATTTTGTGCGTGTGTTTAGTAGACGACACGCAAACAAAACTTTAATAATAATATCTTTAGTTTTAGTGACAAAACCACAATATGATTATGAGACACGTTGTAGTGGAGAGCTCCAAAAATTTCATCCGTCTGGTGTTCTTTGACGTGCACTGACATCGCATAGTACACGGACCTCTAGCATTTCGCCTACATGTAAATTCGACCACCACGGCCGGGATCGAACCCGATACCTTCGGGTCACCAGCCGAGCACCGTAACCGCTGCTCCACTACCACGCATTTCGATGGTGGGGTGAAATTCTAGAGGCCCGTGGTGTGAGTGCGCGTTGAAGAACACCAGATGGCCACCTATCGTGTATTTAGTGCATAAATCGCCAGATATTTTACATCACTTATCTTGCATTAGAAAGCGCTTCGAGAAAATTATTGAACGACGATTAACAAACGGAGCACTCACTCACTTCGGACAGACGTACAATAACAGCAATATGGACATATATACATAGGCGTGCGCACGGGGGGGGGGGGGGGGGCAAGGGGGGCGAGAAGGGGGGCGCGAAGTCAGCCCTATGCATTGTAGGGGGGGGGCGCTGCGACGAACCTTCGCCCCCCCCTGAAGGGGAACCCTGCGCACGCTTATGCATATATATATATATATATATATATATATATATATATATATATATATATGCGTGTGTGTGTGTGTTTCTGTGTGGGAGCGGCCGCGCGGTGCACGAGCCGCTCCCACACAGAAACGGCTCCTGCGCACGGAAGTGATGTCATGCACTGCAACAGACGTAGTCTCAGAACTGAGTCACTGGTCGCCTAGATTTCGCGAACGGCTCATGATGATGGTGTCGCGATGAAAAGAAACGCGAACAGCGTAAAGCGTGGCTCAGTCGAACTTCGACATGCCTTGACTATCGCTGGGCGAATCTATGCTTGCCGCCGGCGTCACCGTAGCGCTAGAATTTTTCTCCGGCTGGCGCTATCGCATTGCGTGTGTGTTCCGAGTGCAAGGCATGACTGGCAGACTGTAACCATAAATAACTGTGAGCAAGGTTCCTGCCATTATTTTTTTAGCAATTAGTCACTGTTTCTCGTAGCCGCGCCGTATATGCAACATCAAACCTTGTTAGGTCCTAGCTCAGTGTACCCTCACCGTCTCGATCTACACAAGGACGCGACAAAGTAATCGGCAGACCAAGTCGCTTCCTTCAAAATACTGACGTGTCGCCGTGATGGTCTAGGCGATCAGAACTTGATAAACGATGTGCAGTGGCAACTGCCGACTGCGTTAGCCCACCTACCTACAAAACACTGCCCAACAGTTTGTCTGCTTGCTGAATAACACGGCATAGCACAGCAAACGGATGACAACGGCCGATACATGTTCGCACTTGGCGCAAAAAAACATGCTGTGCAGGAGCATTGGCCATCGGAAATCACAGGCTTAGGGAAAACACTTCCCAGCCGCACTGGGATTTATTGTGCGTCCCTACGTTCACACGAACTGTGCTACAACATTTATTTCATCGTTGACTTTGCCCTCCACGACAAGCAAATCGAGGTACTCGGCAGTAAGGGTACTCTCGTCTTCGACACACCACGTTTTTACATCGCAATCTAGAAAATGCTGTACTTCCAACAACAACCCGCACATCAAAGTGAGAAACTCTATGCCCATGTCTATGCTACAGTGCAGTTATGCTGCACATGGATTTTCTTGCAGCTGCCATCTTTGTCACTGTTACCTTTCGCAGCGCCACCTGGGTTTGAGATGCTTGCGATATGTCATTAATTAATAAATGTACGTTAACTAACTCGTCAAACACTTTTTGTTTAATTTTTTTTGGATGTTTAACACATTATAAAGTAAAAATACGTCCATTTGAGTTGTCCTAAGTTTATTTTTTTAAGGTGACGTCACTTCCGTGCGGCGCAGGAGACGCTGTCATATATATATATGTGTGTGTGTGTGTGTGTGTGTGTGTGTGTGTGTGTGTGTGTGTGTGTGTGTGTGTGTGTGTGTGTGTGTGTGTGTGTGTGTGTGTGTGTGTGTGTGTGACAGCCACCTTGTGCACTTCAGACAACGTTTTGTTTTGTAATTAATTAATTTATTAGGATTATTTACCTAAAATGCTAAATATTTACTTAAGCCCAGAAATGGGATTTGCAAAGTTTGAGAGCATCTTCAGAAACCCCTATTTGCGATAAATAAAGTCTCGCGTACACCATTTCTTTCCAAGCTGCAAAGAACGTCCGCGAAATAAAATAAATAAATAAATAAATAAAAATAAACCACGTGACTAGCGCATTCGCGCGCCGCCATCTAGCTGCTCTCAACCGTGGTTTGAGCGAAAGTTTCTTTATAGCTGCGCCCGCGACTCGCCGGCTCCGTTGCAGCGGTAGCCCGATAAGGCGGTGGTGGTTTATAAGCCCGCCTCAGCCAGATGGCGCGCGGGACGGTGAGGTGCAAGTTGTAGCGAGCGCAGTCCAAGAAACTCCGCCGACTTATCGGCCTACCGCTGCAATGGAGCCGGCGAGTCACGGCTGCAGCTGGTTCTGTTCGCTCAAACCACGGTTGAGAGCAGCACGATCGTGGCATGCGAATGCGCTAGTCACGTGGTTTTTTCTTTTTTTCTCTCTGTCTCTCTGTATATTTCGCAGGCTTTCTTTGCAGCTTGGCAAAAATGGTAATAATAATAATTGCCGGGGTTTAATGTCCCAAAACGAAAATATGATTATGAGAGACGCCGTAGTGGAGGGGCTCCGGAAATTTATACCACCTGGAGTTCTTTAAGGTGCACCAAAATCTCAATAGGCCTTGAGCATTTTAGCCTCTAGCGAAAATGCAGCCGCTGCGGCCGGGATTCGATCCCGCGACCTGCGGGTCAGCAGTCGAGCACCGTAACGTCGAGCACAGTGGCGGGTTGGAAAAACTGGATCACGTGAGATTTTATTTATCGCAAATAATGCAATGGGTCCGAGTACTTGCGCCATCAATTCTACTTTAACGACGGCAGCAGTCGGCGTGTTCAAGACAAAAGCCTTTACTCGGGCGAACTTGTGTCCAGTAAATGAAAGAAAGTACGAGCAATGCACGCTGTACATTGATAGTGGCAAGCACTGACGTTGGTTGTCGGTAATGCGATCATCGATGGAAAGCGTCGTTTTTTTTTTTTTTTTAGGAGTGAAGCTCCTTAGGCTCGCACCAGGTCCGTTCCCCGTCGGACCGAAACACAGGTGTTGCATATACCGTACATAGAGCGTTCATAGCGCGCATATTGGTTTAAAATAGACCGTACTCTCTCCGTCCATCCGTGCGTCCGTCCATCCGTGCGTCCGTCCATCCGTCCGTCCGTCCATCTGTCCGTCCGTCCATCCGTGCGTCCGTCCATCCGTGCGTCCGTCCATCCGTGCGTCCGTCCATCCGTCCGTCCGTCCATCTGTCCGCCCGGCCGTCCGTGCATCTGTCCGTCCGTCCGTCTATCCGTCCGTGTGTGCATTTGTCCGTCCGTGCATCCGTCCCTCCATCCGTGCATCCGTCCGTGCATCTGTCTGCCCGTCCGTCCGTGCGTACGTGCGTCCGTCCATCCATGGGCGGACGGACGGATGGACAGATGGATTTCATAAACATTCTTTATATCGTTTATCATTTCGTCAATAGAGCTTCGCTCCATCATCAGCATTCACTTCGTGCATAGGCTGCCAATTTTTTACATTAGTCATCGAGCCTTCCAGCGTTATCGCTTGCGTAAGCTCTCGAACAAACTTGACTATTCGAGTCCTGTACGCAATCTTAACAAAAAGATCTCAAACAATTACGAAGCTGCCCAAACATTTCAGCGCTGTTTCTGCCGAGTGTTCCTAACGTTTTTGTGTAGGACAATAAACGCGCACGGCAACACACACACACACACATACACACACACACACACACACACACACACACACACACACACACACACACACATATATATATATATATATATATATATATATATATATATATATATATATATATATATATATATATATATATATATATATATATATATATATATATATATATATATATATATATATATATATATATATAAAATCTTCGAGAGTACTGCCACATAGGAAGCAAAACAAACATTTTTTTTTACCCTAACAGTTTCGGCTGGCGGTCCAGCCTTCTTCGGATGATCTAAGTGAAATGACACAACCCGTAGCGGAGGGCTGCCCACCCAGTTTGGGGGGCCACAGGAGGACATTAAAAAAACTAAGCAAACTAGAGAGAAGGAACTAACGAAGGAAGCAACAGCGAAAATTGCTTTGCTGTGGTGTTCGTCCACCTGCCGCAAGAAATAAATTGGTCAAACCGAAACATCAATGAGGTTACGTTTTAACAACCACAGAGCCCATGCTTCTAAACTTTTTCATCTTCCACTGTCAAAGCATGTCCAGATGCCAGGGCACCCTTTTGAAAAAATCAAGGCCGCAATACTACAATCAGGGTTTAAATCTCATCATGACCGAGAAGTTCGCGAATCTTGCATTATTAACCAGTTCAGCAGTTTTCACTACGGCATCAACGAAAGCGTAGGGCGCGTTACCTTTCTTTCTCTTTAGAAAAGTTAATCACAATGATGCGCTAACCACCCACCCTCCACTCATATTTTTCGCCCAATATATATATATATATATATATATATATATATATATATATATATATATATATGTGTGTGTGTGTGTGTGTGTGTGTGTGTGTGTGTGTGTGTGTGTGTGTGTGTGTGTGTGTGTGTGTGTGTGTGTGTGTGTGTGTGTGTACATATTGTATATGAGTGCTTGCAGTGGTTTTCCTTCACATCGCATTGAAACGTCTGTTCCCTTGCCTGTATAGGGACCTCAATGAGTCATTGAAGTTTGTTTACTGCTCCTCTAGTACCTTACTGTGTGCGTAACATGGCCCCATGATATTCGCTTCGACACTCATTTTTCCCTTAATCTTTCGCTTTCCTCTTCCATGGCTTAAACAGTGTTTTATTGCTTTAAACGTTTGCCCTGCGCAGGCTACCTGGTCATACTTTGATTTTTCAACACTGATCTTGTCGCTCGATGCTCATATCAAATTATGTTGTCACTGTTGTATTGGGACTGCTGTCGTATTTTCTAATCACCATTCTGACTATTATTTTAATTTCACCGGCCCTTAAAAGCGGCATATGCGTTATATACTCTTCATTCTTTGACGAAGGCCGTGCCACGGCCGAAACGTTAGGCATAAAAGAATTGCTCTCTCGTACGTATACCCGCTTGTTGTCTTATACGTACCGGACCCACTGAACTTTCCTGCTGACGATATATATATATATATATATATATATATATATATGTATATATATTGTATGACGTCTTGGTTGGAACGACGTTTATTAGACGCAAGGCCTCGGAAGCGAACGGGCAGAGTGCGCACACACCCGATGATGATGATGATGAGTCGGTGACTATGAGGACAGAGAGACAAACGGATGATGATGATTGTGATAATGCACATGTGAGGAAGAAGTACATAACAAATGCCCACACTAATTCCCCCCCACGTGGAAGCGGACATCCTGGCCTCCGCAAGTCAAAGTGACGAGGAACGCCGCGTGAAGGGTTTCATGCGAGAAACGTGCACAATCTCGGTGCTGCGGCAACGGCGGTCTGTTGAGACGACAAGTAGGGTCACCCGATAATTAACAGAGGAAGTTTGTTCCAAAACTATGTACGGCCCGATGAAGCGTGGCTGAAACTTGTCACAGAGACCAGGGGTGCGAATAGGTGTCAAAAGCAGCACCTCGTCACCAGGTCGGAAAGATACAGCGCGATGGGATGCGTCAGAAATAATCTTCCGCTCTTGTTGTCTAGCTTCTGTGTTGATGCGAGCATGATGGCGAGACTGGGCCAGTCGGGAAATGTATTTTTCGCTGGAAGACTGAGATGAGTTAACATTGCTGTTAAAGAAGGAAACGTCGAGAGAGGTCGTAGGGGGGACGTCCGTAAACGAGGTAGAACGGCGAGTAGCCGGTTGTGCGCTGAACCGCCGTGTTGTAGGCGAAGGTGAGGAATGGTAGAAGGGTATCCCAGTTTTTGTGGTCTGGTTGGACGTAGACGGCTATCTTGTCAGCAAGAGTACGATGAAATCTCTCGGTGAGACCGTTGGTTGAGGGTGGTAGTTTGAAGTGGTCTTGTGAGTAGTTCCAGAAGCGCGCAGTACTTCATTTAGCATTTGTGACAGAAACCTCCTTCCACGGTCACTAAGCAGTACGCGAGGAGCCCCATGACGCAGAATAATGGCGTGAAGAACGAAGTCGGCAACTTCCGCAGCTGAGCCAGTAATCACACAGGTTGTCTCAGCGTAGGGCATCATGTGGTCTACGGCGGTCACTATCCATCGTTTGCCAGTAGGTGTGACAGGAAGAGGCCCGTAAAGGTCGACACCTACAACTTCGAATGGCATTGTGGGGCACGGAATTGGCTGCAGAGGTCCGGCAGGTGCAGATGTCGGGAGTTTACGACGCTGGCACGGGAAGCAGGAACCGACGTACCGCGCTACGCTAGTAGAAAGGCCAGGCCAGTAGAAGCGAGATCGGATGCGGTCAAGAGTTTTTTGAAAACCAAGATGGCCAGCAGTCAACTCATCGTGGAAGGCTTCAAGCACATGAAGTCGAAGAGAGCGTGGTAGCACAGGAACCCAGCGTTGGACCGTCAGGATGGTAAATGTGGCGGTAGAGAACGCCATTTCCCAGCTTATATTGCAGGAGTTGACGACGAAGTCGCGCGTTAGGTGGATGGGTAGCTCCCGAAAGGCGGTCCATAATACACCTGCAGTATGGATCGGACAGCTGGCGGGAGCTAAATGTTGGCTCGTCTATTGAAAACAGTTCGCCTATTCAGGCGGGCGTAGGAACTGAGGTAGAAGTGACGGCCGAGCTCTCGCCAACGCTGAGCTGGGTAGTAGGAAGCGGGCAGCGAGAAAGAGCGTCGGCGTCTTGATGTTTTCTACCAGACTTGTAAATTATGTCAAAGTCATAGCTCTGCAGGCGTAGAATCCACCGACCCAAGCGTCCGGACAAGTTCTTTAGAGTGGAAAGCCAGCATAAGGCGTGGTGGTCCGTAACAATTGTGAAATGACGGCCGTGGAGATAGGGACAGAACTTCTGCACCGACCAAACCACAGCCAAACACTCCTGCTCAGTTATCGTGTAGTTCTTCTCGGCTGCGGTGAGCACGCGACTGGCGTATGCAACAACTCTCTCTAGCGAAGAGTTGTCGCGTTGCAGGAGAACGGCTCCTATACCACGGCCGCTAGCGTCTGTATGTAGGATAGTCGGTGCGGCTTCGTCAAAATGGCAGAGTATAGGTTCGGACGTGAGGGCGCCCTTTAACAGGTCGAATGCCGTTTGACATTCTTCAGACCACAGAAAGGGGACGTCGGAAGAAAGTAGCTGGTGTAGTGGAGCAGCTATTGAGGCGAAGTTCTGGATAAACCGACGAAAATAGGAGGCGAGGCCAAGAAAACTCCGCAACTCCTTCGGTCTTTCGGGGCGCGGAAAGCGAAGTACCGCAGCAATCTTCTCAGGGTCTGGCCGAATTCCATCTTTACTAACGACGTGTCCCAAGACCTTGATAGATTTGCCGGCGAAACAGCATTTCTTGGTGTTCAGTTGGAGACCAGCGCCGGCAAGGCACGTCAAAACTTCATCCAAGCTTTTTGTAGGTGCTGAGAAAACGTTGACGAAAAGATAACAATGTCGTCCAGGTAGCAAAGGCAAGTTTTCCATTTCAGGCCTCGCAGCACGGTGTCAATCATGCGCTCAAAAGTCGCGGGTGACTTGCACAGCCCGAAAGGCATCACGTTGAATTCGTATAGCCCGTCGGAGGTTGCGAACGCTGTTTTCTCTTTATCGTCTTCATGCATGGGAATTTGCCAGTACCCTGAACGCAAGTCGAGGCTCGAAAAGTATTGCGCGCCTTGTAGGGAATCAAGGGCGTCGTCAATGCGTGGCATGGGGTACACGTCCTTGCGAGTGATCTTATTGAGCGCCCGGTAGTCCACGCAAAAACGCACAGAGCCATCCTTTTTACGGACCAAAACAACAGGAGACGACCAAGGGCTAGATTAGGGGCGGATTACCTCCCGTTTGAGCATGTCGGCAACGTTTTCTTCTATAATTTTTCTCTCAGCTAGAGATACGCGATAGGGCCAGCGGTGTAGAATAGATGTCCCATCTGTCTGAATTCGATGCGCTGTAGTGGTAGTGCGGCCCTGCGCAGTGCGGCCCAACATGTGAGGAAGAAGTACATAACAAATGCCCACAATATAGAATGTGCCACACGCGCACGCAGTTCAGGCTGCCCTTCCAGCCGCTGCTGTGAAGTGCTATAACCTTGTTAGTGTACTGGCAACATTCGCGCCGAACAGGCGCTTGGTCAAGTTTAAAATGGCGCTGCTCAAAGCGTGAGAACTGAATGCGTGCTAGTTGACGATCGTTTTCACTGCGTAACCTCAACAATGTGGAACTTTCCAAGCGCCTGAAAACCATTACGACCGTAGTAGGCTTGTCCATTTGGAGACCTGGCGAATGGGACGTGAAATTGGCTGAAACAACGCCGTTGAGCTGGATTGCGCAGAACTGGTGAGTCTGCGAGACCTGCTGCTACTCCAGCATGGGACGGCACGCAATGAATAATCACAGTGTGTCGACCTCTCAGAGTCGTTATTGTCTCATCCACGCGGCGTTGTCTCAGAGGTTTGCGGTGGGCCTATCATCACATCTTTATATTCCCCATTCCCACTGCTACGTCAGAGGGTAGACAACCAGCCATTCTTTTTTTAACGCGGAAGCGTTAAAGAGCTCGTTTCGAATGATTCCGGGGTCAGCGTCCGCGTCCTTGGTTGTGAGCGAAGAGGCGTTGGCCATGAGCGAAAATTCGAGGTAGATGCAATAAAGATAGGAGCCGGAGAGTGTTTGCACTTTGTTTTCCTTGCGGCACAGTGTAGATCTCCACCGCCAAGGGAAGGCATGCTAGCGATTGTGAAAGCGATAGTGTGTGTGTGCGCGTGTGTTTGTGTGTGTGCGTGTGTTTGTGTGTGTGTGTGTGTGCGTGTGTGCGTGTGTGTGTGTGTGTGTGTGTGTGTGGGTGTGTGTGTGTGTGTGTGTGTGTGTGCGTGCGTGCGTGCGTGCGTGCGTGCGTGTGTGTGTGTGTGTGTGTGTGTGTGTGTGTGTGTGTGTGTGTGTGTGTGTGTGTGTGTGTGTGTGTGTGTGTGCGCGCGTGCGTGCGTGCGTGCGTGAGCGCTTGTGTGCGTGTGTGTGTGTTTGTGCGTGTGTGTGTTTTCGTGTGTGCGTGTGCCGAGCATGCAGGGTAATCACAATTAAGGCAGCGTTGAGGACCACTGTAAAAAACACGTCCATCATCGCTACTTTTCCACTTTATTAAGTAAACGTCAATGAAAAAACACGTCCCACGAACTTCTGGGACTTTGAGCGTATCTATCTATCTATCTATCTATCTATCTATCTATCTATCTATCTATCTATCTATCTATCTATCTATCTATCTATCTATCTATCTATCTATCTATCTATCTATCTATCTATCTATCTATCTATCTATATGCCCGCCTACGACTTTGGGCTCTCCGGACAGTATCGTTAATGGGATTTATACCAAAATTGGTATGGCATAACATGACTGTATGACAAACATGAATGACTGGTCATATCATGAAAACCATAACTAATTTGTCATGAACGGTATGATTTACGCGCCATGTCCGTGGTGCTCCTGCGACCGTTTTCTTAACTCTATATATCTAAAAATTGGTATGATGAGACATTTCTGCATGACCAACATAAATGACAGGTGGTAATATCAAAATCATGACGTGCATGTCATGTACAACATGATTTACATGACACGCTCATGGTGCGCTGACGCCTGAAACAATTGACCGCATAGACTATTTGAATGGATTTAGTGACCACAAATTGCTACAAGTAGATCTTGCTATACGGCCGCCTTTTGCAGGAACTGAATCAAAGATAATTAGAGATTATAATAAAGCCAACTATGAAGCCATTAACAAGAAACTTACGTCCTTTTTTTGACAATGTGCTACTGCCTTCATTTTACAGTCGCTCAGTAGAAGAAAACTGGGTTCTTTTCAAAAATAAAATTTCGGCACTAGTAGAAAAACACGTGCCTTTGATAACGATTACAAACGATAAAACTAATCCATGGTTTAATAAGTCTTTGCGCATACTTAGAAACAAAAATAAGCGGGTCTATAGGGCAGCGAAAAATTCACGTTCACAGACTTCTTGGGACAGGTACAAGGAATACTTAGGGACATATTGCCAGGAAATTGCAACTGCCAAACACAAATACTATTCCCAGGATATACCTTCACTCCTGAAATCTAATCTGAAGAAGTTCTGGAAAGTAATAAGTTCTGATTCCGACGATAACTTCATTTCATTGCACGATGAAAATAACACACCTTTTGCCGACACTGATTGTCCTTATGTCTTTAACTCATTCTTTTCGTCCGTGTTTATTAGCGAACACGACCGTCTTCCCGAAATTCTCGAACGTGATTACTCGTATATGGCACCCATCGATATTACAATTGAAGGCATATCTAAAATCATAGAAAATCTGAAAATGTCTTCATCTTCTGGTATTGATGATATAAATTCTAAAATTTTAAAGAACACTGTGCATGTCTCTAGTACCATTTTATTACACATTTTCCGGCAGTCGCTCACTACAGGACTGTTGCCTTCTGACTGGAAGATAGCGAAGGTAGTGCCAATACATAAAGGTGGCAGTAAAAGTTCACCTGGAAATTATCGCCCCATTTCTTTGACGTGCATATGTTGCAAGATGCTTGAGCATATCTAACATTTACACTCATCTAGAATCTAACAATTTCTTTTTTTCTAACCAGCACGGGTTTCGAAAGGGTCGTTCTTGCGAGACGCAACTCTTTGAATTCACCACCGACTTACATTCTAACATGAACAGTAACCTACAGACAGATTGTATATTCCTTGATTTTGCAAAGGCCTTCGATCGTGTTGCTCATTGTCGCTTGATTTTAAAACTGTCATCGCTAAAACTAGATTACCTTACACTAACATGGCTCCGAAACTTCCTAACGAACCGGCAGCAATTCACTATCGCGAACAATCACTCATCATCACTTTGTTACGTTTCCTCTGGTGTTCGGCAAGGCAGTGTTCTTGGTCCCCTACTTTTCCTCATCTACATTAATGACCTGCCTGACAACTTATCATCATGTATGCGTATATTTGCTGACGACAGCATTATCTATCGTTCCATCCATAACAGTAGCGATCACCTCACCTTTCAACAAGACCTCGAGCGTATTAATGAGTGGTGCGAAACTTGGCAGATGACATTAAACGTTTCCAAATGCAAACTAATCACCTTTAGTCGAAAACATAACTTTAACGGACAATACAAAATTGATAATAGCATTGTAGAACGCGCTCAGCATTACAAGTACCTAGGCATAAACTTAACCCCTACTCTTTCCTGGTCCACACATATCACTTCCATATGTGCTAACGCATCAAGATTATTAGGTTTTCTGCGCCGTAACCTATACAATTCTCCCTCCGATATACGTAAACTCGCTTTTTTGGCTTTAATCCGTCCTCAACTCGAGTACGCCTCCTCCATTTGGTCACCATATCAACAATACCTCATTGACAAGTTAGAATCCATACAGAACAGAGCCAGTCTATTCATTACTCATAATTACAGCTACCCATCCAGCATTACACAGATTAAACAAAGCCTTGCACTCGAGCCACTGAAAATTCGCCGCGACATTTCACTTTTATCACTATTTCACAAACTCATGCACACCAGCATGTTGCCATCTGTCCACCTTAATCTAGCTCATCGAACTTCACGCCGACTACATAATAGCTTTAGTTTATCACGCATGTACGGTGAAACTAAAGCTTTCAACCTGTCATCTCTTCCACGAGTGATTCGTCTGTGGAATGAGCTGCCAGATGATATTGCATCAAAGAAAGACCACGCAAAGTTCTGAAGCAATCTAAAAAAACATTTGTGCACCGAAAACTGATGTATGGCATCTTCATACTCATCTGTGCCTATCGTACTGTTACCGATGTTTTTTTTTTCTTTTTTGCACCTGTTTTTTTTTGTTGTTGTTGTTGTTGTTGTTCTTGTTGTCTTGTGTACATTTATATGTGAAAAACTGTTTTTGTCAGATTTTATTTTATGTTGCACTGTTGCTGGTTAATAGTTTCTGTTAAATTATCTTTTGTATTACGCCTTCACACATTGTAACGTAATTTTTTTTTGTATATTTTGAGTTTATATGTTCATGAGATCAATTGTACTTTCTGTAGTAACCAATATTTATCTATGTATATATATATCACTCACGTATATTCTGTACTGCCCCCCCCTTACACAATGCCCCTCGAGGGCGCTGTAAGGTACTGTAAATAAATAAATAAATATACACACGTCTCTGACTATTGTACAGCGGCACCGCCACATCCACGTCGGCGCATTTATTGATAATTTTCTTCTTTCATTTCCCTCTTCTCTCTCTCTCTCTTCTTCATCCTCTCCTTTCCCTATTCCCCCCAGCGTATGCGATAGCCAACCGGGCATGTGCCTGGTTAACCTCGCTGCCTTCTTTCTTGTTTTCTTCCTGCCTTCTTATTAACGCGATAGCGTTAAAGAGCTCGTTTCGCAGAAATTCCGGCGTCGGTGTCGGTGTCGGCGTCGTTGGTTGTGAGCGAAAAACATCATCTTGTCCGTGACCGAAAAATTGAGAAAGATGCAAATAAAATAAATAATAAAAATTTCCGGGTCCGAGTGAGGATCGAACCACGGCCGTCTGCGTGGCAAGCAGGTGTTCTACCACACAGCCACGCTTCTGCTTGGAACTACATTGAAAATAACTTCCTCTGCTTGGAAATGCAGTGAAAATAACTTTCATGGTTTAGAAACACACACGTCCTGTACAGAGGCGTCACAATACATGTAATATTGCGTGGTACAAGAGTACATTGCCATCGGGCGTCAGAACATGTGAATATCATAATGACATCGTGTTTCAAAGCCGGCCACCCATTACAAAAAGGCACACACGTTACTGCGCGTATTCCCTTAAGACCACGTAGTGGGTGCATAGCAAGTTCGAAAACATTTCCCGCTCATAATTGCTCGTAGTTTAAAGCATGCTAGCCATTACATAGTTTGCACTAAGTGATTGAAGTACGCACTAGGGACAGGATATCGCTATCGCGTTCAACTCTTAAAGGCGAAGCTTGAGGGTCCCCCAATTTTTTGTAAGAAAGCGCAGACTCTTCGTTCTCTTGTCCTTTGACTTGTGTTTTGCGCTCAGTACAATTATTATTGGTTTGTTTCCAGTTAGCCCAACTCACAACTCTCCTGAAGAAAAACGGTTCTACAGATCGGAAAACCATAGTTAGGCGCGGCAATAGTATACCACACGAGTGACAAATCGAATACCTGTTCTATCAGCGCCTGAAATGCCCCGCTGGCATAGATGCTTGATGCCTCCGGCCAAGAGAAGCCGCTGTATTTGGCACAAGCACGGTCGTGGTTATATATATTCCGCGTGTTTGTCATCTGCGTCATTCCTGCTTTTATGGATCGCCCGTCGCTCGGATGGTGGATACCGATCGAACCTGGAGAGCACATACGAAGAACTTGCACCGCCCGGGGTCGGTCCGTAGGCAATCACCGGTTATTCGGCCGTGTCACCCTACGCTGGTGTCCCTCTCTCTATCTTTATCATCTGTTTACGTTCGCTGCTTTCGCAGCAACCTTTGCAGCTACTGTAACCATCATTCCATGTAATAGAAACCCGATGTCGCCCTTGGGACGCGTGTTAGAAGTGAGAGGCATTGTAGTATTGTTCTATTGTTGGCTAACAACCTCCACACGCCTCCCTAAGGCGACATCGCGTTTCTGTTTTGTGAAATGATAATGACAGTAGTTGGAAAGGTCGCTGCCAATGCTGGCAGCCATATACAGCATCCGATACAAAGTGCGTAATGACGAAAATCATTTTTTTGGGATGTCATTTATTTGGGATGTCATATTTGGGAGTCATGTCACTGGGGCGCGCAGGTGACATGATTAGCAGGGGCCTTCAGCGCGTTCACTTGTCTTCCCCGAGTCAGTACTGCACAGTAAGGGAAGTATGCTCCAGGGTGAATGCCTTGGAAGAATTCAAACTACGTGAAAGGCTGTTAATCTACACAATTATTGTATAATTAACGATAACTATGACGGAAGATATTCTGAACAAGATAACTTGAACATATCCCCAGGGTTTCGGGAGACAGCAAACAGCAAATCATGTACGTGATATACCACGGCGTAGTCATTCTTTTAACACGATGTGTTTTATTCCGGGGTCCACGATGACATCAGTGACGTATTTCCGTCACGGAAATGACGTCAAAAAATACACGCTGCAGAAGACAAAAAGTTCCTGTCAACGGGAGTCGAACCCATGACCTCTCGGTCCGCGACAAGAGATGCCGGGCATGCTATCCGCACACACTTTG
>JALIZH010000132.1:0-32819 GCA_030522465.1 Rhipicephalus appendiculatus
TCTCACAGGGTCTGAACTTGTTGGGGCAATAAGCAATTCCAAAGCGTCGTGCAAAACAAGCCCCGTTCCGCAAACAACGAAAAGTGGTTTAGTGGAAGTCTTAACTGAAGAGCGGAATCAACTCACAGGGTCCCTAAGTATTCGCCTACAATGACTCGAAGGCGAAAGCCGTCATCATTTTTTTTAAATGCGAAGCATTTCTTAGCGAACTTCGGTGACTTTGAGCGTATCTATCTATCTATCTATCTATCTATCTATCTATCTATCTATCTATCTATCTATCTATCTATCTATCTATCTATCTATCTATCTATCTATCTATCTATCTATCTATCTATCTATCTATCTATCTATCTATCTATCTATCTATCTATCTATCTATCTATCTATCTATCTATCTATCTATCTATCTATCTATCTATCTATCTATCTAGCCGCCTACGACTTTGTGCACTCTTGCCCGTATCGTTAATAGGATTTACACCAAAATTGGTATGGCATAACATGACTGTATGGTGAACATGTATGACTGGTGATATCATGAAAATCATGAATAACTTGTCATGAAAAGTATGATTTACATGCCATGGCCGTAGTGCTCCTGCGGTCGTTTACTTAACTTGTTATATCGAAAAAATTAGTACGATGAGACATTTCCACATGACCAACATAAATTACAGGTGGTAATATGAAAATCACGACGTGCATGTCATGCAAAACATGATTTACATGCCACGCTCATGGTGCGCTCACGGCCGTTTCGCTAGATTTATATACACCAAATTTGGCATTGCGTGACGTGACTGTATGACGAACCGAAATGAGAAGTGGGAATGGAAATCATGACATGCCATGTGCAACATGACTTGCACGTAACGCTCATGGCACGTTTGCGGCTGTTTCGCTAGCTTGATATACACCAAATTTGGTAGTGCGTGACGTGACTGTGTGGCGAACATAAATGAAAAGTGGTAATATGCAAATCATGACATCGCATGTGCAACATGACTTGCATGCCACGCTCATGGTGCGCTTGCGTCCAATTCGTTAGCTTGATAAATAACAAAATTGGTACTGCGCCACGTGACTGTATGAAGCCGAACATAAATGACACGTTCTAACATGTAAATCATGACGTGCATATTATGTACAGCATGATTTGTTCCTTGCTGGCTGCTTCGCATTGCATCGATTGCCAGTGCGTGGGGTCTGCCGGTTTTTTTTTTTTTAACACGAGTGTTTTATGCCAGGCTCCCACAAGACTTTAATGACGTGTTTCCGTCGCGGATATGACGTTTTATATAGACGCTGCCAAATGAGAATGTAAATGTAAAGGCCTAACCACATGCGCGGGATATTTCAGCGACAGCGACGAGCGACAGAATTTTTTGTCGCGGAGGCCCATCCGTCGCTGTAGCGTCGCGGGTTTCTGCAAAACCAGAAAAGGATGACTTGTCTCCCGGAAGCGAGCGTGACGATTTTAGCCAAAATGGCAGCACCCCTGATGCTCGCTTCGATTGCAATTTGCTCTAAATGGTTGTTATCCGCGCGTACTTCAAGGAATGCAAGATATAGACCACCTTCTTCACAGTCGCATCTCACGCGAAGAGTGAGGCAGCGGCCTTATTTTGTCGTTAATCTTGTTACCTACGGTGTGTTTTGATGTTTCGGTAGCAGCTTGCTGCAATGGTGGTAGCTTGCTGCAATGTCAACATCGTCATGTAAAGTTCGCCGTGGCGCACGCTTCTGGGCACCCCATGAGGTGAAAACAGATATTACAGTCGCTACATGGTTTTATGACTTTGTTATGCCCCACAACACAGTAATAAATTTGGCATGTTTTCGTCGATCTAATTTCAAACTGCTTTTCGCAATTTAACTGCATGCACGCGATAGCAACAATGGCAATTTGTCGCCAACATGTGCTTGCTCCCATCGGAGCTCGTTTGTCGCTGTCGCTCGTTGCCGTCGTTCGAAAATCGCGGGCATGCAGTTGGCCCTGAGTTAAAATTTCCCCCGCTGGGAATGGAACCTGCGAGTCCTTGGCCCGCGATGATAAGCACCCGATCCTGTACCGACTTTGCTATCGAGGCAGGTGTGAGACTCCGTACAAAAGTACCTTATATCTCTCACATATTCTCTCTTGCACAGTGCTCTCTGTTGGCGAGGGGAGCAGTGCCGCCGTCTGCGAGCGGTGACGACAAGTAATGCAGCGTGAGAGAGAGATAAAGAGAAGAGGAAGGCAGGGAGGTTAACCAGAAGGTAGTATCTGGTATGCTACCCTGCACTGGGGTTGGGGAACAGGGGGGTTGAAAGAGAGAGAGACAGAAAAAGAAAAAAAAAGAAAAAAAAACGCAGCCGCACACACAAACACGAGAACGTTCCGCTTAGAGTCGTTCTGAAATGCAGCGTGAAACTTACTAGCGCTGACAGGGAACGATTTGTCGACAACGCAGTTAAAGCATGGCGTCCGAGATTGCGCTCCTGCTCGCCATCTCGGAGGCCATGGTTAAAGCATCTCGATAGCAGCAAAAAAAAAAAAAAAAAGTTGAATGGCACTGTATATTCCAAAGTCTGTTCGGCGAAAGATTGAGGCCATTCCACTGACTATGCCATGTCTTGTTTCTTTTACACTCTCAGTGCAATGGCACACAAACTTGATATCCATACCTTTTATTTCTATTTTTGCCTAAATGATTGCCAGTTTGCACCTGCTTCCGAGCTATTGTCGTGATTAAGCTCTTCTATGCTGTCTAGTATTAATGTTTAGAAATCTTCGTCATCAAGTAGATTGCTCTTCATATTCTATAAATTCCTATGAAACTTTCCTTCACTTTCTTTTCTGCCGCGAATCGTACACATCACCAAACAATGGTCGTGGGACGACAGCGGAATGACACAATCATTAGTGCACAAAGGCAGAATATCTAGCGGCGCACAGACACCATATGGGCGACCGTGACTTAAGCCCTGAAAATGCGTTTTTGGTGCAGTAAAAAAATTGAAGGACACTTTGTACATTCCAAAGTCTGTTCGGCGAAAGATTGAGGCCATTCCACTGACTATGCCATGTCTTGTTTCTTTTACACTCTCAGTGCAATGGCACACAAACTTGATATCCATAGCTTTTATTTCTATTTTTGCCTAAATGATTGCCAGTTTGCACCTGCTTCCGAGCTATTGTCGTGATTAAGCTCTTCTATGCTGTCTAGTATTAATGTTTAGAAATCTTCGTCATCAAGTAGATTGCTCTTCATCTCTCTAAATTCCTATCAAACTTTCCTTCGCTTTCCTTTCTGCCGCGAATCGTACACATCACCAAACAATGGTCATGGGACGACAGCGGAATGCACAATCATTAGTGCACAAAGGCAGAATATCTAGCGGCGCACAGACACCATATGGGCGACCGTGACTTAAGCCCTGAAAATGCGTTCTTTGGTGCAGTAAAAAAAATTGAAGGACACTTTGTACATTCCAAAGTCTGTTCGGCGAAAGATTGAGGCCATTCCACTGACTATGCCATGTCTTGTTTCTTTTACACTCTCAGTGCAATGGCACACAAACTTGATATCCATACCTTTTATTTCTATTTTTGCCTAAATGATTGCCAGTTTGCACCTGCTTCCGAGCTATTGTCGCGATTAAGCTCTTCTATGCCGTCTAGTATTGATGTTTAGAAATCTTCGTCATCAAGTAGATTGCTCTTCATCTCTCTAAATTCCTATGAAACTTTCCTTCGCTTTCCTTTCTGCCGCGAATCGTACACATCACCAAACAATGGTCATGGGACGACAGCGGAATGACACAATCATTAGTGCACAAAGGCAGAATATCTAGCGGCGCACAGACACCATATGGGCGACCGTGACTTAAACCCTGAAAATGCGTTCTTTGGTACAGTAAAAAATTGAAGGACACTTTGTACATTCCAAAGTATGTTCGGCGAAAGCGTGTGGCCATTCCACTGACTATGCCATGTCTTTTAGGGGCGAAGCTCCTAAGGACATGGGTTAGTCCCTCGTTGTGCGTCGTAGCCACCTCTAGTACTCGGAGTGCTCACTAGATGGCGATGGCGCTGCGGCGCTCGCTACATTCCGATGCGTAGGAGACGACTCCGCTGCTCGGAGTGCTCACTAGATGGCGATGGCGCTGCGACGCTCGCTCCATTCCGATGCGTAGGAGACGGCTCCGCTGCGTGCTCTAGTGTGATAGGAGATCGTTGGATGGCGCGGCGACGCTAGAATCTCATTGGATGGAGGCGCATTGCGCTCATTGAATCGGAGACCGCTTGAGGCGTGGGGGCGCTCGCTCCACCCCCGATGCGGGAGACCGCTAGAGGGCCAAAGCTATAAAATGCGTACGCTGTTGGCGCGCTTCCTCTTTCTCTCGGCAGTCAGCGCGCAATGAGCGACGAAGACAAGGCGGTGGAGCGGAGGGCTCGGAATGCGTGATGATGCGTGAAGCGTGATTTACATGATGATCGACTGGGCAAAATTTACGGAGGATTCATGGTTTACCGATGAACCTCCGGAGCTTCGCCCATTCATCATCATTCACTCCGTGGATATGCTCTGATTTTTATCTTTTACACTCTCAGTGGGATGGCACACAAAGGGAATGTGTGCGTGTTTTCTTTTTTAATTTTTTTTTACCGCGAATCGCAGCGAGACGCGAGACTAATCTGCCTCCGTTCGCATGCGTTCTTATTTTCTCGCGCTTTGCGAATCTTGCAGACGCTATCCGCATTCCAGCGCTTAAATTGACGGACACTTTTTAAATTCCAAAATGTGTTCCACGAGCGCCTGTGTCCATTGAGACGGGGTAGGCAGGTAGGTAGGTAAAAACTTTATTTTTTCTTTTGAAAGGAAAGGGGCAAAGGGATAGAGATGGGGGGGAGGTTGCTACACACGGTAGTCCTCCGCAACCCTCTCTGCCCAACCCAGGATGGCCTCCTGGACGTTGGGTTTCAAGCTGCGGAAGGCAGCCTCCCACTGCTCCTCATTATTTAATACTTTTCGGAGGGATGGGGAGGGGGGTGCTTAGGGCACCCCCACATGATATGATTAAGATTTGCTTTCCTTGCGGAACAATATTTACAGGAGGAGGAAGGGTAAAGAGATGGGTACATGAGGTGAAGAAGGTAAGGAGAGGGAAAGCTGCGAGTTTGCAGCTGTCGCCATAGTACTTCGCGCCTGCGCGGGGATTTCATTATTAGCGGCGGTAAGGTTAAACGGCCGAGGCGGTAGTGGTTGCAGATATCATTAAATGTGAGAAGGCGATCCCGCGCAGCAAACGGTGCCGTTGTCGAAACGGAGCTTGGCTCTTCTAACGCCTGCGCCCGGACCGTAAATCCTCGGGCGCTGGCGTGAGCCGCTTCATTACCGGCAAGGCCCGCGTGCGTAAGAGTCCAGCTTAAAGCGGTTTCTTGTTGCAGGGGATGGGCCAGGAGGAGGGAGCGGGCTGTTTTGGACACCCTACCCACTCCAAAATTGTAGATGGCAGTTTTTGAGTCACTGATAATAAGTGAATAATTTGGAATGGTAAGGGCTAGAGCAATCGCTGCTTCCTCCGCCTTCTCAGAAGAGGAAGCAGAAATGGAAGCAGCAGTAGCTATCTGACCTTGTGAGTTGACAACTGAGAGGGCGAAAAAAGGACGGGTATTGTATTCGGCAGCATCGACGTAGAGCACTTCTTTAGAAGTAGAAAATTGTTTTTCAAGAGTTTTAGCACGTTGTCGTCACCGTTGCTCATGGTGCACAGGGTGCATGTTTTTAGGGAGCGGCGGAATGCGTAGATTCATGTGTATTTCATGCGGGATAGTGTGTTTCGTTTTAGAGGTTGGAGTTGGCCTGATACTGAGAGTTTCTAGTATGCATCTTCCGGTCTGTGTGTTGGAGAGACGGGCATATTGTGAGGTTAAGTGAGCTTCAATGAGTTCGTTTAGGTGTTGAATGTGCCTGTCTTCATGAGCCGTTCGGTGGACGTTCGAATAGGTACTCCTAGCGCGAATTTGTAGATTTTGCGTAACAGGGTGTCTACTTCATTTTCTTCCCTTTTCAGAAGGCACAGATAAGGAAGAGAATAAGTTACCTTATTGAGGACGAAGGCTTGGATGAGGCGGAGGAGCTCTGCTCCCCGTAGCCCGCCGTGCTTATTAGATATTCTGCCTATAAGGCGTAGAGTGTGGTCCACAGTTGTCTGAAGTGCTTTAATGGTGTGTGTGTTTAGTCGATTTCGTTGTATGTGTAGTCCAAGCACCCTGAGCCTGTCAACTTTGGGTACGGGTGTGTTGTTTAGTATTATTTCTATATCTGAAATGTGCTTTTTAGAGCCCCTATGGGCAGAGAGGAGAAGCAGTTCGGATTTAGTGGGTGAACAGACTAGATTCATGTTACCTGCACAAACCACCACCTTGTCAGCGGCAGTCTGCAGGGTCTCTTGAATGTGACCGTCAGAGCTGCCTGTCATCCAGAGGGTAATATCATCCGCATAAAGTGAAAATTTGAAATCGACTAAGGATCTCAGGGTTCTAGCCAGCGGCATCATGGCGAGATTGAAAAGGAGAGGGGATAACACTGAACCTTGAGGCGTACCGAAACTCCCCAAGGAGTAAGAGCAAGAATGTTCAGAACCAATGTGAATAGTGGCCGTACGGTCCGAAAGGAACGTAGATATGTAATCATGTATTTTATGGCCAACGCCTATAGCGTTCAGCTCACTCAGTATGGCGGCGTGGCTGACGTTGTTGAAAGCCCCATGAAGGTCGAGACTGAGAATTGCTTGAGTATCGAGGCTAGAGTTAGGAATAATAATGTCATGCTTCAGGCGAAGCATGATATCTTGGCTCGAAAGCGATTTACGAAAGCCTATCATTTCGTGAGGGTATAAGTTGTGTTCTTCTATGTATTTTTAAGGCGGTTGAGAATGACGTGTTCAAGTGCCTTGCCAATGCATGATGTGAGGGAAATCGGGCATAGGTTGGCTGTGTTTATGGGCTTACCAGGTTTAGGTATGAAAATAACTTTGGCGTCCTTCCACGCAGCCGGTAGGGTACAGGTGTCAAGGCAGTGGTTAAAAAATTTAGTGAGGGCTGTAATTGAGTTGTCATCTAGGTTGCGGAGAATTTTGTTATTGACGAGGTCAGGGCCTGGTGCGGATGAGGTGCGAAGGTTCGCAAGCGCGTGTCTAACCTCAGTCTCTGTTATAGGACTATTGAGATCATCATTTGGTGTTCCGATATATTCAGGTGTCTTGCATCGATACGCGCTGGGTAGGTGTTTGTCGCGAAGATCATTAAAAAGGGTGTTTAGGTCGTCTTTGTGGGAGTGAAGTAATTTGTTAATGTGATGATTATTTGTGGTACGCGATATGGTAGGGTCCAATAAATGCCGCAGGAGTTGCCATGTTTTCCTGCTGTCTAGGTGGCCATGCATGCTTTCTCATTTTTGCCCCCCATTGTTGGCAGGCCAGCTGTGTAGCATATTCCTGAATTTGTAAATCGAGTCTCGCAATTCTCAGTCTCAGTCGGCGATTGTGTCGCCTCTTCTTCCAGCGTTTGAGGAGAGATTGCTTAGCATCCCACATGTGAAGAAGTCGGGCGTCAGTCGTTGTGAAAGGCGTATCAGGTGATAACGTGGTGGTATGCATTTTTGTGTCAGTGTGTAGTTGTTGTACCCATTCCGAGAGGTCCTCTATCTCAGTAGGGGTCGAGCATTGACGGGCCTCGCGGAACTTGTTCCAGTTAATAAGGCTCAGGGGCTTGGGAGCTAGGGGTTTGTGTCGAAAGTGTCGGTCAGAATGGAACGTGATTCGCGCGTTTCCCTCCTTGCATGATCGGAAACGCTGGGCACAGCGACGCTGCGCAAGCAAAGCGCAAGCGCTGTAGAGACAACGTGACCGGCGTCCGTTTGCACGCCCCGGCAGCCACCTGGCACCGTGCCAGGGCTCGGACGGAGGGTAGGAAGGACGGACGGACGGACGGATGGACGGACTTGAGCATGAGGCATTAAAGGCTTTCGCCTAAATACTGGCCGCGCTGGCATCGGGGAGTCGCCCTAGACTCATTTAGGTTCTTCGTGTTTGCGTGTGACGGCTCGTTGTCGGAGTAGTGCAGCTTCAACATGTCCCAACAGCGTTTTGCCGCCGATAATGAAACTGCTGCAGTGAGCGCTCCAGAAAGGCAACGATGTTGACGGGCTGATGTCGCGCCTTGGAGGCAGCAAGACAGAGGCCATGGGGACGTGGAACGCCAGCGCGCGTTCGTGGCTTAAGCTACGAACCTCTGCCACCCGTGTTGGTACAAATTGGGGAAACTATTGGTTTGTATGCGTCTACAATCCCTCCTTTGTTGACTATCCAAGTCTTTATGTGGAAGGCCATATTCTCTTCGTTGCTCCCTTTGTTGGAGAAGGATGTCACGCGAATTAATATATCCCGCACGATTTAGAGAAACCTGTCCGTGGTGTTCAGACGCAACAACACTCAGCCACATAACATGGGAGTGCACTGAGAGGCCCACACACATCGACAGCTCACACATCACTAAGCAGCCACACATCACTAAGCAGCCACACATGTTTCACAGACAGTGGGAGGTATGGCTTGCGGACGAGGACAGGCAAAGCCAAATAGCTCTGCTTGACCTGGCCCAGCGAGCCGCTCGGGCCAGCGGAGCCCTGGACTGAGGGCCCGACCAAACGGCCTGCATTTTTAGATTGGAAGCATCTTATGGCGAACCTTAATCCAGTGGTGGTGTGCGGCGTGACCACCCTTACTGCGCATGCGCAAACAGTTAAAAAAAAATAAAAATAAAAAACCTCCTCTCCCCCCTCTCTCTCCTCTAGGCATCCCTCCCCGCGGCAACCACACCCACACTGCGCATGCGCCTCCCTTCCTCTCTCCCCTCTTACACTCCCCCCCCTCTCTCCATCCCTGCCCGCGGCGTCTAACTCCCCTGCGCATGCGCGTCCCCCCCTCTCTCTCCTCTCCTACGCTCCCCCTCTCTCCTCTACGCCTCCCTGCCCACGGCGTTCACACTCCCACTGCGCATGCGTGTCACCCCCTCTCTCTCTCCTCTCCTACGCTCCTCCCTCTCTCGCCTCGTGACGCCGACGCAGGCAGCGTCTGCTAGCGAGTTTCTTGGTTGAAAAAACCGACTGCTCGCGCTGCACAACCGTTCACTGGCCATCCCGTATATATAGCAATGGATCTTGACCTCCAAGGTGGTGCCGGTGGGAGATTTCTCCTGTGCGTTGTTGAACAATAAAAATTCGCAGCGTGCGCGTTAACTAAAAGCCGACTGCTGGTCTCTGTGTCCAGTCGGAGTCTTCTGTCTCTCACTGCCCATTAGCAGCGATTGGCATGTTCCAGTAGGAAACACCGCTCCATCACTGCGTGCTTTGCGCCGCCTCAGTTTTCTCTCCTACGCAACGCTGCGATAGCGCCAGCGTCAACGCCGCCGCCAGTGTAAGCGTTAGCGCCCGCTGCTTCACATCTACACATGGTTCCCTTTAGCGGGAGATGGTGTAATTTTTTTTATTTATTAAATGCGAAGCATTTCTTAGCGAACTTCGGCGATCTTGAGCTTTATCTATCTATCTATCTATCTATCTATCTATCTATCTATCTATCTATCTATCTATCTATCTATCTATCTATCTATCTATCTATCTATCTATCTATCTATCTATCTATCTATCTATCTATCTATCTATCTAGCCGCCTACGACTTTGTACTCTCCTGGCTATATCGTTAATGGCATTTATACCAAAATTGCTATGACATAACATGACTGTATGACAAAGATGAATGACTGGTCATATCATGAAAATCATGATTAACTTGTCACGAAAAGTATGATTTACACGCCATGGCCATAGTGCTCCTGAGGCCGTTTTCTTAATTTTATATATCCGAAAATTAGTAGGATGAGACATTTATGCATGACCAACATAAATGACAGGTGGTAATATGAAAATTATGAGCTGCGTGTCATGTGCAACATGATTTACATGCCATGCTCATGGCGCGCTGACGGCCGTTTCGCTAGCTTGATATACACCAAATTTGGTATTGCGTGACGTGACTGTATGACGAAGATAAATGTCAAGTGGTAGTAATATGGAAATCATGACATGTCATGTGCAGCATGACTTGCATGCCACACTCATGACACTCTCGGGGCCGTTTCGCTGGCTTGAGATACACCAAACTTCGTATTGAGTGACGTGACTGTATGACAAGCATAAATGACAAGTGGTAATAGGAAATCATGACATGTCATGTGCAACATGACTTGCATGCCATGCTCATGACAGTCTCGGTGCCGTTTCGCTCGCTTGATATACACCAAGTTTGGTATTGAGGTACGTGACTGTATGACGAGCATAAATGACAAGTGGTAATATGGAAACCATGACATGTCATGTGCAGCATGACTTGCATGCCACGCTCATGCTACTTCCGTGGCCGTTTCGCTAGCACCGGCACCCCGCAGGGCTCGGTCATCTCGCCTACGCTTTTTAACCTGGTCATGATCGGGCTCGCGGAAAAACTGCAAGAATTGGAAGAAGTCCGGCACACAATATACGCTGACGATATTACCATCTGGGTGCACCGAGGCAGCGATGGCGACATCGAAACGGCGCTACAACTAGCAATAGACACAATAGAGGAATATCTCGTTGGAACGGGACTACGATGCTCGCCGAAAAAGTCCGAACTCCTACTCTACCGCCCCACTAAAAGAGGTAGACCACTCGGGGCCGCAGGAATAGCGGCGACAACCAGGCGAGAATACGAGGAGATCAGGCTACGCACGAGCAATGGATCAACGATCCCGATAGTAAAAAGAATAAGGGTCCTCGGCATGATAATCGAGGCCAACGGTGTTAATGGCGAGACGATCGCTAAACTAAAGCACAAAACGACTAACGCCATGAGACTTCTTAAGAGGGTCACTAGCAGAAGAAGCGGAATGAGAGAAGAGAGCCTCATACGACTTATACACTCTTTCGTCATGTGCCACATTGCGTACGTCGCGGCATTCCACAACTGGTACAAGGCAGAAGAAGCCAAGATCAATGTCCTCATCCGCCGGGTGTACAAGGTAGCACTGGGTCTACCCGAGTCCACTAGCACGCACCTGTTGCTTGAACTTGAGTTCACAACACGCTCAACGAAATCGCTGAGGCGCAGCGCACTTCACAGCTGGAAAGACTATCGGGCACGACAGCGGGACGTCAGATTATGGAAACTCTCGGCATCCGTTACCACACCGAACAGGGTCAGAAAGTCGCTGTTCCAGACGCGATCAGACAAACGCTAAGGGTTGATCCGATTCCACGGAACGTTCACCCAGAACACAACCGGGGCAGAAGAGTGGCCAGGGCAAGAACTCTCCTGCACACTTACGGGGACGAAATGGGGACGCGGTTCGTTGACGCCGCTGAATACGCAGAACGCTCGCGCTTCGCGGTCACGATCGTCGATTGCAAAGGCCAAGTGAGAATATCGGCAAGTATACCGTGCGAGTACGCACAAGAAGCGGAGGAAGTCGCGGTGGCGCTCGCGCTCACGGATCCGACATGCGCGACTGTCCTCTGCGACTCGAGGCAAGCAGTCAGAAACTTCGCCAAAGGATGGATCTCGCAACGAGCGGCCAGAGTCCTGCGCAATAGCAAAGTCCAGAGTGAGGTAGAGCTTCAAACCAGAATCTTGTGGTTCCCGGCTCACATGGGAGAGGTATCCGAGACGTACCGCAACTTAAACGAGACGGCACACGCCAAGGCGCGCGAGCTCACGAACCGCGCCGGCGACCGTCGTCTATGGGGCAACACCAAAGACCGTTTGACGAGCTACAACGAAATTACCAAGTCCTTCTACCTGGCCCGCCGAACCTTCCCTCCACCCAGCGACAAGCTTAACAGGACGCAGGCGGCGGCCCTACGACAACTGCAGACGCGCACGTACCCCAACCCCGCATTGTATAACAGACTCTACCCTAAAACTTACCCGACAAATCTATGCAACGTCTGCCGTATTGAGGTAGCCACATTAACCCACATGCTCTGGGATTGTACAAAAAACCCACAAGGTGGTAATTCCGGAACCCTTCCGCCGCGGTGGGCCGCTGCATTGCGCAGCCCCAGTCTCGGCGACCAACTTTGGGCCGTCCAGCAGGCCCGCGAGGCGGCGGTGAGGCACGGCCTCGACGTCCCCACGTGGGGAGTCCTAAGGCCCGGTCAGCGAAAGCTCTGCCGGACTAACAATAAAGTTGTTACCAACCAAAGCCTTTAATGTCTCATGCTCACGTCCATCCGTCCGGTCGTCCGTCCATCCGTTCCTCCAGCCGTGCCCTGACACTGTGCCAGGTGGACACCAGGACGCGCAAGCGGACGCGGGTCGCATTGGACTCTACAGCGCTCGCGCTTTGCTTGCGTAGCGTCGCTGGCCCAGCGTCTCTAATCATGCAAGGAAGTAGACACGCGAATTACGTTCCATTCTTACCGACCCCGTCTCAGTGGGCACAGGCGTTCGAGGAACATACTTTGGAATTGACAAAGTGTCCATCGATTTAAACGCTGGAACGCGGATGGCGTCTGCACGATGCGCAGAGCGCAAAAATACGAACGCATGCGAAACGGAGGCAGATTGGTCTCGCGTCTCGCTGCGATTCGAGGTAAAAAAAATAGGCGAACATAAGTGGCAGGTGGTAGCATGAAAATCTTGGCATGGATGCCATCTACAATGCCATTTAGGTACATGCCACGCTCATGGTGCGCTTGCGTCCAGTTCGCCAGCTTGATATACGCCAAAATTTGTATTGAGTGACGTGACTGTATGACGAACACAAATGACAGGTCCTAACATGTAAATAATGACATGCATATTATGTACAGCATGATTTGCTCCTTGCTGGGTGCTTCGCATTATATCGATTCCCACAGAGCGTGGGATCTGCCGGATTTTTTTTTTCTGAATAAAGTTTCTTCCTCGTCCTCCCGTGTTGCTGAAGCGCAGTGTGGTAGTGTATGCATGAGCACAGGCGTAGGTTAACCTATTACTCGGGAGCGCACATCGCGCTGTTTCTCTCCCCTCATAGAAATCTCCCTGTTGTCAAGCAGTGAGACGTCCCAGCGAGCACCCCGTCCACAATCCCCTCCCTCGGAGCAGGTGCTGGTTGGCAAGAAAGTTCTTCTGCCGGTGGGACCTGTCTTCGTGTGTCTGCATTCCTTCGACAGAAGTTCCTGCGAATTTCTATTTTCTCAAGTCACAGCTTTTAAAAGTAAGGGCAACTCTCTATAATGCACGATTCTGTTAGGTTAACATGTGGTGATTTGCTCGTCGTTGATGGCAGCCATCCAAATTCTTATCCCCTTCGAAAGCGAACGTTGTGCATGTTAGGGTAACTGGCGCTTTGAGAAATATTTGCATGGCATGGACGTGAACGTACTCGATTTACGTCGCGACATGTTCACTGCTGTTTGAAACGAGGTACAGCATTGGCGGCAGCATGGTTTTGAGCTGCTGTGAGCGAGATCACGCATAAAATTTTCACTCACCTCCCAAAATTCTGACCGGAGATGAATGAAAACAAACACACAAACACACACACAAAAACAAGGAAACACTTTTTGCCATGCGTTACACTAAGGTTAACCAATCGCCATGAAAATTAAAGCGAAGTTCTCCCTTACGGCGTTCCGCGTAACTCAGTAAAAATTTGTGATTTTTAAACCGGATAACTTGATTATATACATAATCTCTGGCGAAGTTACCTCGCTGCATCTGATGCCTACAACGTGTTTGCATACTTACTTTGCTCCTTTAGACCTGATACACAAACTTGTAATGCGCATTCTCACTCCATAAAGGTCGAGTCGTAAAGGTACCAAGTATATGAGAAGCAAGAATCTCCACTCTTTCCATTAAGACGTATGAGGTCTCCGATAATACGAGTTATACCATCCCTTTCCTACCTCCTTGCTATACGATAGCACAAATCTGTGCTTTTTTTTAGTATATATTTAGATGTTGGTGCTTCTGTATAGCACCGGCTACTCATTTTCATGGGAGATAGGATATGTGAAAAGCCCAGCAGCAAAAAAAAATTCAGCAAGAACAGCTAAGCAGCGTTCATAAAGGTTCATTCACATAACAACACGAGGAGAGAGAGAGAAACTTTTATTTACGCAGGCCTAAAGGATTGTCCCCGTTGGGTGGAGCCCTTAGTTCAGGGCCCCGTTGGCTCGCGCCACACCACGTGCCCGCTGGATCAGCCGATGCTACTCCTGCGGCTCTGAGCTGGTCAGCGCAGTCTCCCAGGAAGAATGTTAGGGTGAAGGAATAGGGCGGCAGCCCGGTAGTTCTGGACATTCCCAGCTGCAGTGATACACCATGGGCTTCGCTCCACAATAGGGGCAGTGTGAGGCATATTGTGTGGGGCGGAAGAGATGAAGGATGTAAAGGCAGGGCAATGAATTAGTCTGAAGCTGTCGCCAGGCAACAGCATCGTCTCGGTTGAGTGATTTGTGTGGTGGTGGGAAGTACATACGGCTTTGTTGGTAATGTAACATGTCAGTGCAGTTTAGTGGTTCTGTTTGTGCGTCGTCTGGGTTGGACAGCTCTTCCGATGGCGCCCAGTTTGTAAGCTCTCGAGTTACCGCACTAGCGCATTCATTGCCATGGAGAGAGGCGTATCCAGGTGTTCAGACGATACGCACCCTGTCTAACAAAGTGGGGTGTATTGATGTCAGGATATGGTGTGTATAGGGTTTGACCATTCTTTTCGCTATGTTCCGATAGGCAGTTTGTGAATCAGTAACCACGGTGATTGGTTCGTCCGGTGCTGGTATTTGTGAAGCGTGTATGATAGCAAGGGCGATAGGAGCCTCATCTGCCGTGCCGCTGTCCACGGTGTGAAGCTTAGCCAATACCGTTACAGAATCTGTATTGTCCACTAAGACCAGACACATAACCCGTTTCGGTGAATATCGGGCCAAATAAGTGTAAAGGACTGGTGCGTTAGATGTCCCGTCACCTACGACTCGCATTAGAGCTTGAACTCTTGCCCGTCTCCGGCCTTTATGTCGATCAGGGTGCATATTGCGGGGTATGGGGTCTACTTGAATATTCCTCCTAATGTCAAGTGAAAGATGTTTCGGTTCTTGTTGCGGTTTGTTTGGCACGCCGTATCCCAACCGAGAGAGAATAAGACAACCCTTTATTAGCCCTGTCTTGTCCGCTGGATGCGTTCAATTTGGCTGTTACAATGTCCTTAAATTAGTTCACGTATAGTGTTGTGAACCCCAAGTCGTGGAAGGAGCTGCGTTGACGGGTAATGGGGCAGTCCCAGAGCAGCCTTTAGTGCCGTGCGGTGAAGGGTGTCAATCCGCTTTGTCTCGGTTTCAGTAACGTTGTGGTAGGGGGAGGCGGTAGGTCAATCTGGTTATGATGAGGGCTTGCACCAAAATGTGAGTATTTTTTTCGAGAAGTGCATCTCGGTGGTTGGTAATGCGCCTAATCATATGAGTCACTTGGGCGATTTGTTTGCGCAGTAGTTGGAGGGTACATGTGGCCTTGCTGCTGTGTTGTATATGAAGGCCTAATATGCGGAGTCTAACCACCTTTGAAATGAGGTTTCCATTCTGATGCATGGTAAAATCTGGTGGTATGTTGGTCCTTTTTCGGCGTTTAAATACCAGCAGGAGTTCCGACTTCTCAGCTGCGCAAGCGAATCCTCCCGCAAAGGCGTACCCTTGAACCACATTGACAGCGTCCTGTAGTGCGTCTTGAATGGCGCCGTCTGACCCTTTGCTTACCCAGACTGTGACGTCATCGTCGTAGAGCGCATGCTGCACGTTCGGAATTTCGTCTAGGAGTGGTGGTAGCTTTGTCATGGCCACGTTGAACAGGGTAGGTGATTAAACTGAACCTTGCGGAGTACCTCTGCCGGGAAGACTTACAGTGCCTGACCCAAGTTCCCCAAGGCCAATGGTTGCCGTGCGGTGAGATCAAAACGCTCGTACGTGATCGTAGGTGACAGGGTTGCCAGATTCTCGAGAAGAAAAAGAGCCACAAAATTAGGCAGTGTAGCCAGAACAGTAGCCAACTGGCAGCCGTTATTTTATTTTGGAGCCAGAAAAGTAGCCAAACGTGATTTCAGTTCAGTTGAATTATCACCACGTTCTGACACTTAAAAATACAAAAATATACATCAAAGTAATGTTTATCACATCACAATAGAGTAAAAAAAGACCGGGTGACTTCCTGGAGGAGGCATCAAGACTAGAAAATTGGCAATTAATGCTGGACCGACAGTCAAATGTACATATTCGAGTTCGCTTTTGCCAGCATGCTCCGCGCCACTGTAAATGTAGAGCTTGTAACACCTTTCAGACGTAGTCCAAATTTGATCCTAATGATCGCGAGGAGAAGTTCCTGGAGCGTTCTATTCCTTAAGACGCTTTTTGAGAGAGCCACAGTAGAAAACACTCTTTCCGCTTCTGCGTTATATATAGGGAGGGCAAGGAGTTTCTGCACTGTTTTGCATAGGATTAGCGCCGGATGTATCCAGGTAGATGTATATTTTGATCCAGAATTCCATTGCTGGCATGTCGGCACCAGCATCCTCAACTTGACGAAGGTGCCGTAATTGCTATTCAATGCGGGGCTCGGAGCAACCAAATACGTCTTTTCGAAAGGTTTTCGAAGTGTTCCTCGCATTCGGCCCCAAAACAGATGACGCGCTGTGCAGTCGGCAGCTAGGGTCACTGGAAAGTCAAGGCCGGCTAGGCTCTTCGCATTCGTCGTGTCTTCCTTGGACGTTGCAACGTTAACATTATGTTAAGGTGGTGGCGCCACGTCAGACGAGCCCTGATTTCGCTCAGTTGACACCGCATCTACGACAATGCTTCAGACCCTCAGCTGTGCACTTTTTTCCGTTGGTCCCTGGACAAGATGGCCTCCTACAAGACGGCGTTGTTCCTTGACAGCTATATGTGTAGGTATCTGCATCGCGGAAGTTTGCTGACTTGGCGAGAAAAAGTGGTGCTACATCGTGGGAACCACTGAAATGACTGCAACCTTTTACGGTATTATGGCAGAATACTCTAGCGTGCTGCACGCGCACGATTGTGCTACAGTTAAAATACCACGCTTGGCCTCGCGCGTCAAATTGATGCCACTGTGCGGTAACAAGTTTGTTGTTATCGTTGTTGCGTCAGTTAATATTGAATTGCAATTCGAATACTGTTTTACAAAGCTGAGTGAGGCTGTAAGTAGTCGCCCTTCTTTATGCTCACTAGTCCACGAAAAATTGCTTCTAGAATCGCATTTTATGTGGAGTTTCACGTACGAAAGGAGAAAAGCATACGAGATTCATACTACACGCGTTCGAATTTCCTATATAAATCTGAGTGATGCCACGCGTGCGCATTTTCTATATCAATCTGAGTAATGTCATGCTTAATTGAAAATGCACGTGATAGAAGATCGTGGCTTGAACGGTGAAAGTGACTAGCTTTTCAGAAATATGTGACTGTAATGCAGTTTGAGGTTTCTCATAATTCAAGTGCGGTCTGTGAAATAAAAAAAAAAGCTCTGTGGTAATGTTTGTTGGTCATTTGCTGTAGTACTTTCACACTATATTATGCAGCTGCGTGACGCCTGTGACAACGCTAAAAAAGTTAGCTTTCGGTTTCGTTGGCATAATTAGCTTTATAGTTAAGTGCTGGGCGAAGATAGAAACGCAACTGTTTTGTGCGTTTCCTAAGCTGGCATACAACCACAATTTGCGTTGTTGTTGTACTGTTTATGGTCTTCAATCAAACAAGAAGTCTGTTTTATGTTGCAAAAGCTTTTAATTCGTCTTTGTTAATAGATCACGCAAACAACAACTTAGATTTCACGCACGTAAGAAACGCATTCCGTGCATTGCGTGCGCACACAGTAATAAAAAACTGGCCTGCCATTTTCAAACAAAGAAAATAGAAGAATCTACGTAATAAACGTCATGGCTAATAGTGCAGCAATCACAAGAAGTGCCCGTACATTTATGCTAATGCACGCACGCGCACTTCTTCTTCGTCGGCCTGTCCTACAATCGCCTTGTTCATACGGTACATTTATATATATATATATATATATATGTGCTAAGTTTTAGCGTATATTAGCTGTTGATGCCAGTTGAAGAGCAATAGCCAAAAAGTAGCCAAGTAGTCAACGTCATTATTTTGTCGCCACAGCCTTTTAAAAGTAGCCAATTTGGCGTAGAGTAGCCACATCTGGCAACCCTGGTAGGTGCGTTTGCCACATCGGGAGGAGGCAAGGTAGTTTAAAATGAGGTGCCCCCTTAAGATCCAAGGCCAAAATTGCTCTAGTTTGAGCAGCACTTGGGCATCCACGACATCTTCTAGTTGAAGCAGTACGTCCAGTGTCGACAAATTAGCGCGGCAACTGAATAAGGTGGTAGGAAGGAAGTTGGTTTGCTCGAGGAAATCTTACAGGCGCATAAGAACAACGTGTTCGAAGAGTTTTCCGACACACGATATCAGGGATATGGGTCTCAGATTACCAAGGGACAAAGGCTTGCGAGGTTTTGGAATTAATATGATATCGGAGTGCCGCCATTCCTGAGGAAGTGTTCAGTCTTTCGTATGTTTATTGTAGAAGTCAGCGAGGTGATGGATAGCCTTATCGTCGAGGGTGCGTAGTGCCTAATGGATGCCGTCTGCTCCCGGTGCCGTGTTTTGTCTTATGCCTAGCAGGGCTGCCCTCCCTTCTGCCTCAACACATGATACTGTCCTGCCACATATTACTATAGTTCACATAAAATGCAGTTGCACGAACACCAGGTTCTGTCGGCGTGCCTGGACAGCTCACCTTCGGATCGTAGGTACGCGGGTTCGAATGCAGCCGCCTCAGTAGGAACTTCTTTTCGCAAAAATTGTATCTTTCTTTACATTTCTTTGTTCCTGCCTCTCTGTGTTAGGCCGTCAGGTCTTTTTCCGGCCGCGAAGTTCCGACTTCAGGGCTCCGTCCTTCTTCCGGCGTGTTCTTCAGATATCATCGCGGCGTCGTTGTCGGCGTCGTTGTCGGCGTCGGCGGAGGATCTTCGGAAGTTCGTCGAGATAGTGGGTGGTGTCCCGTGGCCGTTCGCCTACCTGTGGACGCGGCGCGTATCCGGCGAAGCCACGCAGTCCCATCTCGCAATATTGGCAGCGTCGGTACGTGTGGCGGGCTTCTCCGTAGTGGTAGCATAGTGATCAGGGGCGCACCAAACGTCGGTCTTCTTCGGAGCATAGAGCTGGCCGGCAGGTGCGCGGTATGGCGTCGGCGGCGGTGGCGGCCGAGTCTAGCGGATGAACTGCGGTGGTGCAGCGTCCTGACGCGGGCGTGGAGGAGCGTTGCGGCGGACTGCAGCGGCGTAGCTCAAGCTTCCGGGTGAGGCTGCGGTGCTTCGGGGATTCGAAGCGATCACTAGCCGTCGCGTAAGTTCCAGAACTAACTGTAATGTTCGCGCTGAGCACGTAATCGCGTCGGAAGGTTCTAAGATTATCAAGATAGTTCCCAGTCATTCTGGTGTGCTCCGCGCTAGGCAGCACCTAAATTGCAATGGGGTGGTGACATGAAAACGGAAAGAGTGGGTGCGGCAATATTGTTCCGTTTTGCCCATGTTTCTATTTTTAATTTTACTGCCTGCATCGCCAACCTGTATAGTACCGATGTAACGGTTAGAGGTCTATACGAACTAATGTTAACCTTTTCTCTCTTGCCTTTATAGATTAGGTTCATTCTATTTTATCGCCAAATGTTTGGTATTTGCCACTCCAGTAAGCATTTTAAATGCGAAGGATTTCTTTCCGTACTGTAAGCACTTTTGCGTGTCTATCTATATCTATCTATCTATCTATCTATCTATCTATCTATCTATCTATCTATCTATCTATCTATCTATCTATCTATCTATCTATCTATCTATCTATCTATCTATCTATCTATCTATCTATATCTATCTATCTATCTATCTATCTATCTATCTATCTATCTATCTATCTATCTATCTATCTATCTATCTATCTATCTATCTATCTATCTATCTATCTATCTATCTATCTATCTATCTATCTATCTATCTATCTATCTATCTATCTATCTATCTATCTATTCAGCCGCCTACGTCTGGGTGCTCTCGTAATCGCCTCCTTAACTTGGTGTCGACTAAAATTTGTATGGGAGGGTAAGAGGCATTGACGAATATGTCTGACATAAATAACGGGAAACATGACATAAATAACGGGAAAATCCTGTCGCATACATCGTCAAACCGTTTTCTGCAGACACATGTGGCACATACCCGTATACTACGGGCCGCGGTATGCGGGTATGCGCGACAGGTGTTTGACAAATTATGTCTGCCAAGAAACCGCGAGGACAGACAGTAGTAATTTAAATGCGAGAGCGTTAAGAAAAACTGACGTCAGCAGCGTTGACCCGACAAATGCAAATAAGAAATATCAGGGTCCCAGCAGGAATCGAATCCAAGCAATCTGCGTGGCAATTAAGTATTCCACCACAGAGCCAAGCCTGGTCTCGGAACTGCTTTTCAAAAGGTCCTATGGAGGCGTAATGTTGGTGAAACGTCATTTGTGGTTGCAGTGCGGGCTATCTAATTTTATGAACATTACATGTGTACTCCTATAGGCAGGCGTCATTTCGGGTTAACGTCAATTGTGTACTTACGCGCCATCCACGGTAGTTGGTCCACGAAGCACTATCCAGGGCTAACATCCTCGCAAGCACAAGTGCTGCATATCAGCCTACCGCTTCTGGTGCTGGTCATACCCATGTTTCTGTTGGCATCGCTACGCAACTGTAAAAAACTGGTTATATGAAACATATGTGACTGTTGAACATATGTATGTGCGTAAAACATTTGTAAATATCTTTAACGTCATTTCGCAAAGTTTCGCTCAATAAAAAAATTACAACCCAGTCACCTTGCCTCCGCATGCTTCGCAAACATCAATTCCCATGGTACTTGGGATCTTCCAAATTCTTTTCTCCGGCTTACAACAATGCTTCTTTAGCGTTATGCCCTGGTTCGCTAATGAGGCTGACGGGAACCACATCTAAACCCTGGGACTGTGCGCTTTGGAATTTTTCCTTCAGCGTTTTTCTAGGTGAATTTCTCAAATACTACCTTTTCCTCGATTGCGCTCTCCGTCATACTTTTACTCACCGGCGAAATACCCTATACCATCTTTTCAAGTGAATCGGCTGTTAGCTTTCGGATGTAGTCTATCGCTTCGTACCCTTCCAATTGATATCCTCATTCGTCAATTTGTTCTTGCATTACTTCCTATCTAGCGTTTTTATGTAGCTCCAAAATATCCTAGGCGCAGCCTTCCTCTTTTCGTGCATCTCTGTCAGTCACCCAGCATTCACTTTCGCATCTAGCTTTTGCCGCTACCAATTTCTGCAAAATGGGTTTTTATTTTTTTTCCTCTAAACATATTTGCCATATTATGTTGACTTCGTCGTGCGGCCGCTTCTCCTTGTTTCCTGTCTGTGCTCCCGTGATGCTTCAGGTCACTTCTCGATCGCTTCCTAGATTTCCCTGTTCCACCAACTTTTTGGCTTCCTCTTTCCTTTTTAGCATCGAAAAGTTGGAGTGGCACCACCTGGTGGGCGGCCAGAACGACTTCACCGAATGGTTTCTCCGACGGCCGCGGTAGCGCACTCGCTTCGTAGGCTGTTCTTGTGTTTGCGCTCGCTTTTTGCTTGTATCAAGAATCAGATGAATGACGCAAACAGCATCGATAATGTTCCTAGTAAAAGAATGATAAACTATACATTTTTTCAGTACCATCGCGAACGGTGCCAGCGCTCCATCGTACACTCTTTGAATGGGGTGATCGCGTATGCTGTTTCGTTGCTCCGCTAATCTCGAGCATGGGTTCGATTGTCAGCCATGGCGGCCACATTCTGATGTGGGTGAACAGCAAGAACATGCATATGCTTAGAAACAGCAACACGTTAAGAAATACCAGTTGGTCAAAAATATTCTATGTGTGCTTTGTAATCATGTCATAAAAAAATCCGCAAACAAGGGACGTGTGCTCGAGACAACGTTTCGACAAGTAGACGTGTCTTCTTCAAGGCTTCCGACAAGTAGATGTGTCTTCTTCAAGGCTTCCGACAAGTAGACTTGTCTTCTTGAAGGCTAGTCTTGAAGAATACAAGTGTACTTGTCGAAACGTCGGCTCGAGCACGCAAGCCCTGTTTGCGGATTTTTTCATCGCAAGCTTCCATCTTCCCCTTCGTGGCGTTGTTACGTCGGTTCGAGCACACAAGCCCTGTTTGCGGATTTTTTAATCGCAAGCTTCCATCTTCCCCTTCGTGCCGTTGTTACGTCGGCTCGAGCACGCAAGCCCTGTTTGCGGATTTTTAATCGCAAGCTTCCATCTTCCCCTTCGTGCCGTTGTTAGGTCGGCTCGAGCACACAAGCCCTGTTTGCGGATTTTTTCATCGCAAGCTTCCATCTTCCCCTTCGTGCCGTTGTTACGTCGGCTCGAGCACACAAGCCCTGTTTGCGGATTTTTTCATCGCAAGCTTCCGTCTTCCCCTTCGTGCCGTTGTTACGTCGGCTCGAGCGCACAAGCCCTGTTTGCGGATTTTTTCATCGCAAGCTTCCGTCTTCCCGTTCGTGCCGTTGTTACGTCGGCTCGAGCACACAAGCCCTGTTTGCGGATTTTTTCATCGCAAGCTTCCATCTTCCCCTTCGTGCCGTTGTTACGTCGGCTCGAACACACAAGCCCTGTTTGCGGATATTTTCATCGCAAGCTTCCATCTTCCCCTTCGTGCCGTTGTTACGTCGGCTCGAGCACACAAGCCCTGTTTGCGGATTTTTTCATCGCAAGCTTCCATCTTCCCCTTCGTGCCGTTGTTACGTCGGCTCGAGCACACAAGCCCTGTTTGCGGATTTTTTCATCGCAAGCTTCCATCTTCCCCTTCGTGCCGTTGTTACGTCGGCTCGAACACACAAGCCTTGTTTGCGGATTTTTTCATCGCAAGCTTCTATCTTCCCCTTCGTGCCATTGTTACGTCGGCTCGAGCACACAAGCCCTGTTTGCGGATTTTTTCATCGCAAGCTTCCATCTTCCCCTTCGTGCCGTTGTTACGTCGGCTCGAGCACACAAGCCCTGTTTGCGGATTTTTTAATCGCAAGCTTCCAGCTTCCCGTTCGTGCCGTTGTTACGTCGGCTCCAGCACACAAGCCCTGTTTGCGAATTTTTTCATCGCAAGCTTCCAGCTTCCCGTTCGTGCCGTTGTTACGTCGGCTCGAGCACACAAGCCCTGTTTGCGGATTTTTTCATCGCAAGCTTCCATCTTCCCCTTCGTGCCGTTGTTACGTCGGCTCGAGCACACAAGCCCTGTTTGAGTATTTTAACACGAAAGTGTTTTATGCCGGGGTCCACCACGGCTCCTCTGACGCATTTCCGTCACGGATATGACGTTATAAAATATAAACTATCATAGTGAGATCAAAGAAAAATTAGAAGAAGTTCCGTCGCCGGGCGTCGAACCTACGACCTCTCGCTCCGCAGCGCGCTGCCCTAAACCACTCGGCTACGTGAGCGTACGTTCCTCAGCTTCCTAACGACAAGCTATTTATACACACCATATACCATTGGCGGTCCTCAGAGCTCCTCGACTTCAGCGCGTTTTCGTCATCACTAGCGAGATGGCGCGAAGGTGTCAAGGAGCGCGCGCTCTAAAGGTCGTCGCGCCTCTCGCTGGGATGAGCGTGCGCCTCCACGGGGCGTGGTCGCTGGTGCGCGCGCTTATCTCCTGATGGGGGCATTCGGGCGCTTCGCACGCCTTGTGTTTCCACCGCAAGTTTGCTTTGAAGTTACAGTGGTTAAAGAGTGCACGAAGGTCGCTTCGTTCGCCGCAGCGGCCGCGTTTACGAATGGAGCGCGCCGCTTACACACGAAGTAATAATTGTGGCAGTTGTTCGCGCTCGTCCTGTGTATGCTTGTACGTTCGTTTCGTGCGTCTTTGTGTTAGAGCAGCGCGCTTTAAATGTCGAGCTCTGACAGTCCGTGCTCGTCTTGTGTATGCTCATTTCGTGCGTCCTTTCTGCTTGAGGTGCGCGCTGCATGTTTCGAGCTGCTTGCCGTTCTTCACGTCACATTACAATTTGTTGCTGCAGCATTCATTCCTTCTCCCTTGTGGCGAAACAATGCACCATAAACACTCAACTACTTATGTGAATACACGTTTCACTTTCGTGTTACACCGATTCCTTTGACAGAGGGATCAGCCATGTTTTTTTTTTTCATCGCAAGCTTCCATCTTCCCCTTCGTGCCGTTGTTTCGTCGGCTCGAGCACACAAGCCCTGTTTGCGGATTTTTTCATCGCAAGCTTCCATCTTCCCCTTCGTGCCGTTGTTACGTCGGCTCGAGCACACAAGCCCTGTTTGCGGATTTTTTCATCGCAAGCTTCCATCTTCCACTTCGTGCCGTTGTTACTTCGGCTCAAGCACACAACCCTGTTTGCGGATTTTTTCATCGCAAGCTTCCATCTTCCCCTTCGTGCCGTTGTTACGTCGGCTCGCGCACACAAGCCCTGTTTGCGGATTTTTTTATCGCAAGCTTCCATCTTCCCCTTCCTGCCATTGTTTCGTAATTATGTCGTGGTTTTGAGACGTTGCACAACATATATACATTATCAGGTTGCCTTTTCATGGGCGATTCCTTTTAGAGATGGGATGGTTTCGCCTCCGCAAATATTATTTCCATCGTAGGCATGCACGTATTTCCGGACAGTGTTCTTGCCGGTATGTCAAACCCCGTGCATAGTTACAAAAAATGCATGCAGTACCGAGCTTCGCAAGATTTCTGGAAAGAGCTTCACTCTAAGAACTAAGAGAGTGCCGGGCACTCTCTTCGGGAGAGTATTTTCTTGTCCCATATTTAACTCTCTTTTCCAGAGTAAATCACCTCCTTTTGAGGCAGAGTATAGTAATGCCCCCATAGAGGGTCGAAGTACTCCACCCCCACAGAGTAACATAACTCTGGCCGAAGCAGAGTAGCATGACCCCACCCAAGGGAGTAGTAGTACACCGCACGGAAAAAAATAGCATTTCTCAGGCCAAAACTGGGCTTTAGAATTGCTTTTAAGAATTTTCATCAGGTGCAGACCGTAATGATGGCTAATAACGAGCACTGCGACAAAAAAAAGAAAAAGAAACGTTAAAAAAATACATGACCGAGTGAGACTCGAACCCACGATTGTTGGACGCTCATCTGATTGCGAAGCGGACACGTTACCGACTGACTACACCACGCTAAAATTTTTTTTCTTTATTGCCTATGTACATACTTGCAGCATTGACAAACATATATATGCCCGACAAAGAAAAAGAAACAAAAAAAAGGAAAGCAAAAGCTACACAAGTATCAGAGTTTACAGGTTGTTAAAATTGCTTCATCTGTAGAAGGTTTTCTACTTGATGAAGCCACTCAGGTACATCTTGTTGTACCTTCTGTGTTTCCACATTTGAACATATAGATTCAAAAAAATACTGTCGAACTGGACGTGCGTTAATACCAGCATGGCGCACTGCCATTCTGGATTGCCATATACTGCGCAGGCCCAGTAACATAACGAGATCGAATGGTACCCCTTCCTCGTTTGCAACTGGGAGAAATCTGATGCCGTAGGCATCAAGGGGCAAATCCTTTTTTAAAGTCCGTTGAAGAACGTCCTAAAAAAAGACTGCATCCCAGCAGTCAAGAAAAACGTGTTCGACTGTCTCTGGCTTCGTACAAAGAAAACAATGGTCCCCCCCAAGGAACGAACAAGCCCCTTTCCTCCATCCATGTTTTGACAGGCAATGTTCCAGTGTCTAATTTGAAGAAAAAGGATTTCACTCCAGGAGCTACTTCCATTCTCTTCACACGGCTTAAGACATTCTGACCTGGACCTACACTGTACATCGCTCTATAGAGAGGAAGAGGAAGAACGGTATCTGCTAGGTCTTTGTACAACTTTTTACGGGAAACAGAGCAGAGATATTCCAACGAAAAGCGTGTTTTTAAAAAGAGGCACGAAATAACTACTTCTTTCAGGTAACCTCTAACGGCGGCTTTCATGTTGCCAGATGACACTACAAATTCCGGCAACACCCTCCCAAGCCTAAGCTGCATGACAGTGCGTATGAAAGGGTCTCGATTATTCCGGAAAAACATGAACCGGTTAACTAACTGACGCAGATAGAGATGACACAGACCAAGCCCACCAAAGCGAACCCGCCTGAAAAGGTTAGTTCTACTTGTTCGTTCCCAAGAAGAACCCCACAAGAAAACGGCAAATACTCGATGAAGCTTTTGCACGTTTACGCGCGATCAATGCAGTACTTCAAGCACGTACCAGAGCTTACAGACAAAAAATATGTTACAAAAGGTTGCTCTGGCGAAAATCGAAAGATGAAAACCTTTGAATTGCTGAGCCTTTTCTTGCAGTTCAGCGGCCTGACGCCGCCAGTATGGTTCACTGTCACAATAATATTCCAGTGGAACGCCTAAGTACCTCACAGGAGCTACTGTCCATGAAATGCCGGCAAAGTAGTCTGGAGTCACAGGACATTCACCGTGCCAGTAACCCACACACTTGCTCCAGTTGACCAAACTGCCACTCGCATTGCAATAAAGACTCACAATTTTGGCGGTTTCAGCGACGCTTTCGTAATCTTTACAAAACACAGCTATATCATCGGCGTATGCCAGTAGCCGTACTTCCGCTTCTTGTAGTTTGTACCCTTTTATGATACTACTTTCCATGATTTTCCGGCAAAATGACTCTATATAAATTGAAAAAAAAGCAGAGAAGACAAAGGACAGCCTTGCCGCACAGACCGTCCTACATTGATTCGTTTCCCGATAACTTTGTTGATGATTAGCCGCGTTTTACAACCAGTGTAAGCCATTCGGACTGTATCCCGAATCACGCTACCAACATTAACATAGTCCAACAAGAGAAAAAGAATTTCATGGGGTACACGGTCAAACGCTTTTTCTAAATCAATCTGGATCATTGCTATGTGGTCACTTGTGGCATCGCAGCATTCCAGCACACTTCGTGCCTTATGAATATTTGTGAATATATTCCGCCCTTTAATTCCGCATGTCTGGTGGTCTCCTATAACATCGTGTACAACTCTCTGAAGTCGCCTTGCTAGCACTTTCATCAAGACCTTGTAGTCAATATTCGATAGACTGATTGGCCTGTACGACTTTACTCCACATAATTTCACTTTGTCTTCAGTTTTTGGAATTAATATAGTACGTGATAACAGAAAAGAAGGCGGTAGTAATTTTATGTCTAAAGCTTCATTAAATACCGCAGCTAGACAAGGGGCTATTTCATGTTTCAGCTCTTTATAAAAAGCAGCCGTTAAGCCGTCGGGGCCTGGAGACTTTCCCAAGTTAAGGTCAGTGATTGCTTTTGCCACTTCTGTTTCAGAAAAGGGGAGTTCTAAGTTATGTTTCTTCCAGTCTTCAACCTTCGGCATTAACTTTAAGAATTCATTTTTGAAATCATCTACATTTACTTCGCTTCTATTGAATAGTTGGATGTAGTATTCGTTGAAAGCATCCTCTATAGATTTCTGTTCACTTGTCATATTACCTCTGTATTCAATCTGGTGTATAGTATTCTGCTGAGCATTTCGTTTTTCGAGACCCGCTAAAAGATGGAGTGAGAGCGTTTATTTCATGTCGTAAGTAATGTCCGTGATATGTCTTTTCATTTCCTTGTTTAGAAGCGCAGATTTGAGTGTATCCGTGCGTGCGACAACCAAACGGACTGTAGTTCATGTGTTTGTTTTGTGCGTCGCGAGATCGGATCGTCAATCTGACACGTTTTGCAGTAAAAAAAGATCAGCGTTACTGAAGATATGCACGGCATTCGCACTGAATCGCTAAGCGGTTAGTCATTTCTGTGTAGGAAACATCGCACTTCTCAACTGCGCACTGAACAATTCGGTTTTCTTCACCCCCTTGGACATATTTTCGGTCATTCTTGTTCACGTTCCGCGACTACAGCCATAATACTTCACGGTAGCAGTACCGTATACATTAAGCTTATGACAGCAGGCTCCGTGTGCGACGTTCGTAGCGAAAAACATGAATGCGATTGATATACGAATAATGAAATAACCGCTTGAATTTAGTTTCGATCGTGAGCGATTCAATGAGGTCATATTCGCTTATTTTACTACACGAATCCCGAGCTAGAAACGTAGATATTAAGAGTTCCAAGTGCCTTCAATTGTGTTGAAATTCGCTGGGAGGCGCTGGAAACGCTGTTCTTTTTATTAGTCGTCTCCAACGTCACAACAAACAAATATTACACTCTTTACTGCATATATGTGTGGTTATTAAGAAGTGGTCTTCACTCGTGATGTGCCGACACTTCGATATACAGATCAGGAGCAGGAGTATAACCACGTTTTACTCTCTCCTGCCTGAAGAGTATATGCGCATTCCACTCTCTCAGAGCGAGGTAGAGTATAAAGCAGTTTCACTCTCTCATTTCACAGAGAGTGAACAAGGCTTTCACTCCATCCGATGCTTTGCGAGAGTAGAAGAACACTCTGAAGAGTAAATCGGCCTTTTTACTCCTGCGATACCCTGCGCAGTTTTTAGAGTGTTGCCCGATAATGCCGCGCCGACTGTTGTGTTACTTTTTCTAGTGTACTCGCTCAACCATCATGTTTAGTTTCACCTTTCCCTCGCAATAATTTCGGTTCTTCAGCTTTTTCACTACAGAAACAAGTTGAGGTTAAATGCGGAAACCTCTTATTGCTGTCAGATTGTGTCTTCATGCAGCATCGTACAACAGCACTGTTACACTCGCACAGTTTAGATAACCAGCTCGTCAATTATTTTCCTTGCATTTGATTGCCCCTGAGCATCATGAACTATTATGTGGACGTGACGTGCGAGACCAGTAATTGACTCACTGAGGAGAAGGACGTTTAATCGTTACCTAGGCCACATCGCATGGAGTACGTGTGCCATCAAAAGACTTCAGAAGACTCATTTCGACTTACTTGCCTTTGTATTGCAAACGACTGCTTCAACACTGCTGTGATGTGAATTGAACATTACCATTTGTGACGCGGCGTTTGATCAGACTAGCAGTTCATGCAAATCAAGGTATACGCCCACATAATCCCCGATGAGTCTTAAGCAGAAATCTTTACATAACTGAAGTGCACCAACATTTCAGCCTTTCTGACACTGTTATGTATGTAGCAGAATTTGTAGTTTTGCTTAATTGTTCTGATATGTTAAGGGCCCAGGGTAGTCCCTATAGCTACCATGTATATTAGGCGTTTAAATGCCCATTTTTCTAAAACTACTACATGTAAGGCGTTCTGATTTGTTTCATTTGATTCTTCGCTGTCACTTCTTGCAATGTACCTTGAACTACAATTGCATGTTAAGTGTTGACATTTTTTGCAAATTTTTTTACCAAAGCAACTATTTCTGTCAATATGTTTTTAAAAAACTCCCAGAAAATGATAACTATTCGGCATACGTACGCCATTCCAGTTCAGTAGCTTCGTATAAATGTTTGATTTGTTCTGGTAGGATAACCAGCATTCTGTTTTTTCAGTTGTTTGATAATGGGGCAAATGTAACAAAAAGTTGGTTTCCAGATATTGAGAGTTGAAGTGGGAAGAGAAGTTTATTTCACGTTTTGTTCAAAAAGAAGATGTACTCAACAATTTAGTCAATAGCCACTTTACATATACTGATCACACGAATCAGCTGTTCGTTTCTTTCTTGTTTTGTTGATTGCCTAGCTTCAAGTCAAGTCAAGTGCTTTATTTACATTTCTTCTTACAATAATGCTTATACAGATATCTGGACCGATAGCCAGGTAAGGCTAGTATCCGGTCCAGTGTTGATAATAAAACATACAGGTCAGTGCAGTATTTTACAGCTAGGTATACAATTACATATCTTAACAGACAAACAAACAAACAATGGTTTTCACGATGTGCACCCGAATAGTTATTGCAGATACGTTAAAGGTCCTGGTTCGCAAGAAAAAAGAATTTACTACACTGCTTAAAGTTACGTGCGGTTTTAACCTCTAAGGGTAGAATATTTCAGATTTTTGTTCCACTGAATTCAATCACTCTTTCACCGTATACATTATAACATTTTGGTAAATTCAGATTGTCTTTTAGGGCATGTCTTGTACTGCTCTAAAAGCTTGTTTTGCCATATCTTCTGTTTCTCTAATGGCCGAATACTCTCAATGGCGGTCGATCTCACCCAACCAAATAACAATTTTACACCTCGATGAATATGCCAAATGGCCTTGAGAACGTTTAATCGTGCGCTAGAAGTGTCTCGGGTGAAGGCTCAAAGTTCTTGGATTCGGGCGGCCTCTTCGGCTTGCCGAACGGCCCAAGGCTGGTCGGTCAGCTCGTCGTTGGAGAGGGCCACCTCGAAGCGGCGGCGACGCCGATCGCGGCGATGCGCAGCAGCATAGACCACAACCGTGGCGGCGGTCGGCCACGGGCTTAGCACGGTGGCATCGGCGACGATTGAACTCGGAGTTTTTGCCTGCCTAATTTGAGTCGCAAAGTGAGAGGCGGCAGCGATATTAACTTTCCCAGCACATTCCCAATTTTCCAAAGGATATGCCACAGCTTAGCTCTGGTACCGAACGCTTTACACGCGCACGGCGGGTATAGGCTCAGATAACAAACGAGCATGATCGCCGGGCTTGTGTACGTGTGCGTTTGCAGTAATATCCAAGTTACGGCCTTTCTATGAAACATCGCTTCTTCTTTCGGGCCTGACAACCAGCGCCCCTTCAGAGCAGGGGCTCAAACACGCGGGCCGCGTGCCATCTGGAAGCGGCCCGCGCCCGCACATGACTGTCATTGTACCATAGCTTTTTATGACCTTGTGACTAAATTTCTGTGACTGCACTCCCATTATTTTCTCGAGTATTGCGATTATTAACGCTTTGTTCGGATATTGTACGCAGGCGTGACTAGCCTCAAGTGCTTTTCTCGGTGTAACAAAAGCTCTATGTTACAGAATGGGCTTCCAGATATTAGTCATTCTGCACAACAGTATTGATATGCTCTCCTTGCGCCATCGCCTATTCTTCGTTTATTTGAGATGTGAGGTCACGTTGGACAAGGTGCCGTGTAATAGTAGCGAATTCTCAGCCTTACGCGATGACATTTGTTGATGTAGCTTGAAGTCGCAGAACAATTCGGTAATTTAAATATTTCACAGTGATGATGGTTTTTTGTTTATCGAGATGTGTTCAACGAATGTCAACTGTGAATTCTTCAGCGACGATGTTTAGGTTGCTGCATTACTAATGTATTCTTTAAATGTCCTGCGGTGTGTTAAAATATAGTGCCTTGTGCGCTTACATGTCTAATCTACTAGTTAAAGCTTTTTAAAATCCGCTATGTCTGCTGCTTCGGCGACGTAAAGGCCTCGTCAGAAGGTTTAAGCCCTACTTTTGCCTTACCTCGCGAGTAAGCTATGTATCTGTTATGCCTGAATAAAAAAATCACGCCATATCCACGAAGTGAATGATGTTGAGTGGGCGAAGCTCCAGAGGTAATGTGGTAAACCGTCAATCCCCGTAAATTTTGCACACTCGATCATCATACAAAGACCTGACAAACAAACGCGGGGGTGTGGTGTGATTATACATACAGTATATACACAATGTTTCATTATTTACATATTGATAAAGTATATACACAATGTTTTATTATTTACATATGGGGTAGATGATGATTTTGTTCGAGAGCTCTACGGACCACAAGGAGGGGGTTCCCCTGATTTTGTTTTCCTCATATATGACGTTAAGCTCAGGGGAACGTTTGTTGTCGGCGTTGCCGTTTTGCCTTTCGAGGGCGAGAGCGCGTTCACGATCGTTTTCATCCATAGCAGAAAGAGAATGTGTGGTCTGGAACGCGCTTATACTTCATGGTCATGAGCGTCATCGTCATCGTTATCACGTATAGTGGGTACATTCCACTATACTGGAACGCGCTTATTCTTCATGGTCATCACGCCCCGACGGACCTAAATAAAGTTTTTCTATACCATACCATACCATCAGGCGTCATCGTCATCTTTATGACGTGGAGTGGGTACATTCCACTTTACATGGCTATCTACCTACTACTACTACTACTACTACTACTACTACTACTACTACTACTACTACTACTACTACTACAGAGGAGGGACAGACCTACACCCTAAGGAGCTTCGCCCCTAAAACAACAATATGAGTCTGGTCTTGTCCGTGTGGCTGCAAGATTCTAGATATAGGAGTACAGGGATGTTTATAAGTGCTCTTTTTTCGAACGAACTAAACATGGCTATGTCAAGAACGCGTGTTCTTCAGCAGCTGGCATTCAAATATTTCGTGATAAGGAATACGAAGTCGAGGTGCTGGCGCAAAAGCGTTCCTTGGAGCATTTATAAAGTAACGAACTTTTCTGGTTTGATATGTGGTCAAGGTTTATCAGTAAAAAGTTCGCTAGTACATTAACTACATTTTGTGCTCATCGCGAAATCTCGCTGTAGCGAACAACTGCTTTCCTTAGCAGAGTTTTTGTTTACACGACGATCACTCTACCTCACCATCATCAACGAGCCCTGTTAAGAGACACAAAATTTTGTGCTGGTTTTGCGAAATGCTTTATTTCGCTTCGGCATAGCAACAAAGGTACACGTGAAG